>JADWQK010001744.1:0-297924 GCA_017933935.1 Sesamia nonagrioides | reverse complement strand
GAAACCTCGAGCAAGCACAGCCAAATTATGAAGAGGTTGGTCTTTCAAGGGTTTCCGGCGATCTACTCCTGGTGTGCTGGAGTGGATAGAGGCCTCCACCAGATGTTCAATTAGCGCTATAGACTTGGCAATGATTGATGTTGTTCACAAACCAGGGTTACGAAGAGAAAGCAAAAGTATACTGGCGGGTGAATGGAAAATCTTCTTGAGTTTTTTCATTCTCTATTTCTTAATGCTGATTGGATGTTCCGCCAGACAATGTGGTTGAAGGCGATAAATGCGGGGACATTTGAATATGCTTGCTTGTTGATGTATTTAACTGTTATATGCATTAACATTAGAGATTGATATAATTCTCAGTTCACTTTACCTAATTCAAGTTTTACATAGTAATATCCACCTAGTAGTATATTGGCACATCTGCAAAAATTGTGAAACTTATCCTAATATTTATTAGCGCCTGTACTAGTACCTTGACAGCGTCCGTGGCGTAGCGGTAGCGAACGCGGCCGATGCGTAACGAGACGCCGGTTTGATCCCCGCGCAGTGCAAATATTTGGATGCATGAATATGAATATTTGCACTGGTCTGGTTCTGCCTCGGAAAGCACGTTAAGCCGTTGGTCCCGGTTGCCATACGAACATCTAGTGGCAGTCGTTACGGGTTGTTGGAGACCTCAAAATTCCAACAATTGGTCTAACTACAATGCTTCGATGTCGCCTTCGGGTTGTGGAGGTCACAAGGCAGTTGCTTTACGGAAAATGTCGAAGTTTAGCCAAAATCAGCAGTTACACTGGTAAAGCGGACCGCAGACTCCAAATCTGAAAAAGTTATGGATGTGACTGGGATTAACGCTGAGATGATGATCATGACTAGTACCTTGAACCCGTTGATCGCTGCGTTTGGTGGCATTTTACAGCACCAGTCTAAATGTGGCTTTAATCTACACACGAAGGGATCTGTGCTTTGTACTGGTTCGTTCTGGTAGCTTTATTATTAGTATAGACATAGATTCAGAAACGCATTTCATATAAAACATTGAAAGGGGTTTTAAATTTCTTACAACTAGCATCGTATATCTGGTACGTTACTAAGTACTCTTGAGAAATGTTGAGCACAGCTAATCTGCGTAACCTGCGTATCTTTTGAACGTTGGAAGAATATTTCATTACTTACTTATTTTTAATAAATATAAACTTTCCCGTGAACTACTTATACGTAAATGTATGCATGGCATGCATGGTAAAGGCAAGGGTGAAACGTAAAAAAACAGAAATATGGATTAAAGAAATGGGGAGTGATTGTGGTGAAGTAGTTAGAAAGGATGTTAAGACGATGATATGTTTTAAATTACGAGAATTGAACGCGTGCCTATCGTAATAGCCTGGAGTTTCATCATTATACTTAAATCAGGAAGAGAAAATAATATTGCGTTATATTTCCTTTACATTGACGAAGAGGTTCACTGAATAAGCAAAAGTATTTAACAATGAAACAATCGTGAAAGTTAAATTCCAAAACTTTTCGTGTATTTGTATAACAACCTTCGCCTCTTCTTCTGCGTTAATACCGAATGAGTGACATTTTAAAGAAGAATGTATTGTGTACGACTTCAATTATAAAAGCTTTGAATAGGAATTTAAAAATATTTAGGGTCGGCGCAAATGAGCCACGAACACAGCCACCGGTGTCTGTCGCGCGCTACCGCCACATGTCTTAAAATGTCAGAAGCGAACGACAGCCACCGGTGTCTGGAAGCCACCATATTTTATAACCCGCTCGTTGCTGCGTAGTCCGAAGATGTACACGAAAAGTTTGCCGGAGTTTTTTTTAATAAGCAGAAGACGTAGACGACGCCGTTGTCACCTGTATTGGGTGCATCCACTTTTAAGTGGTCCTACAGTGAAATATTTCATTCTTGCATTTCAATAATCTACGTTGTTTTTTTCTTCCCAGACTTTTACTTTCTCATTTCTTTTGCTGTACAGATCAGAATTCAAATCCCAAATAGCGTGACATGAACGGATTTCCGATATGAATATATCAACTTCCATTGAGACGTCGTGCTCCACGATGGTACGCGTGCGATACGTATAACGTCGGACGATCAACTGCGCGGGAGATGGCTGATGGAGCAATGCGACAGTGACGGGTGTCGGCGTTTTGTGTGGCACGTAGTGACCACTAGTGGCGAGTCGCAGACACTACTGTAGCGAGTGGCCGCCAGCCCGCCACCGGATACACGTGTGCGGTGCGTCTATCCTACTAATATTATAAATATTATAAATTGGAAAGTGAGTTTCTTTGTTTGTTTGTTTGTGTGTAAATTTTGCTAAATAGGGTACTTTTTATCCCGGAAGAATTGATATTCCCGAGGGAAATCTAAAAAGCACGATATAACCCAATTCCACGCGGGCGAAGCCGCGGGCGGAAAGCTAGTACAAAATATACTAAAAAGTGTGTTAAGTAGCCGTCGCTGGCCATCGGTGGATGTGGTCGGTGGCCCATTTGCGCCAAGCCTTGGAACCATTCGGTCAGTTGTTACAGGAAGGGTTCACGGGCTATTTGTACTATAGCGGTATACTGACGTCACACAAATCCTGCAACTTGCAAAAAGTATTTGCCGTGTACAGTCGTATACAAATTCACGATATCACCATTGGGTAAGACCATGTCGGATGCAACGCCCGTCTGGTCGGAGGATCTTCGCAATTCTAAGGAGGATGAGTGAACTTGTTTATCATGCATCTAAAGTATTTCTGGCGCCTTCCTGGCTGATTTTTAGTAATATATATGTCGTGGATCGTCAGTATCAGTTTAATGAAATTTGCTTATTTGATTTGTGTAGTAGTGGGGTAAACGCCGTGACGTTATTTTTGTAATAGCGACACGTGGACAGAGTCGTTTTGGAAAGTGGGGACTATCAGACGGTCAGTTCGCTTTGAGGCGCGGACCAGGGCACATCGCGCGCCGAGGCGAAACTGTCGGTTTGCCTATTTATATTGTGATTGTCAAGATTGGAGGGTATATTAACACTTCTTGCTTTAATTCAAAACTCCACCCACGAAGTGGACCCTTACCACACACCAAGATGCTGACGACCCTACCGCTCCGCCGTCGCTTACGGCGACATATATATTCGAAATCAATAGATTTTTTAAGTCGTTTGACTTTTTCATGATGGTGAGAGCAAGGTTTATTAATATCGCAATACACTCTAATTTTAAGCAAAAACATGACGAACACGAACATCGACAACGTTGGTCGCCCGTGCGTACCTCTAACGAACATCAAACACTGTCTTCGTAAGTGGTGGGGGTGAAAAATATAAGATTATCTTAAACTGGTTTATTCTAATATATAAACTAGTATAAAAACATACCTTAATGTTCTGTAAACTTCAACTGTCAAATTCTATCTGTCAACCGTTTCTTGACAGAAGAAACTAATGATTGACGCAACACACATTAAATTAATTGATATATTTATGGTATTATAATGACTGAAAAAGGCCACAAATAAGATAATTAGATAATGTAGTGCGTACCTTGAACGATTCCACCACTGCTTACCATCAGGCCGATCACGAAAAAATACTACTTACTTTATATCATTAATTAAAAGATAAGACAGACGTCACGTGATATAAGTAATGTAATGTTACGTAATGTATGTTCTAAGACAGCTGTCAAAAAACGATTAACCTAATGGGCATAGTATAGTTATAAATCACGTCTTAGCGTCTTTATTACGTCATTCAAAAGCTAATGGCGTCGACTCTCATATTCACAAATAAAACTAAATTTAAATTCAGTGCATTTTTTTTCTAAATTTCATTTAAAAAGGACAGAATATAAATTTAACTTTAGTCCTGTCCTGTCATCCTGTCTTGAAAAAGAAAGAAAAAAATGTACTAAAATTTAATTTTGTTAAGTTTGTGGGTGTTGTAAGAAGAAAAGGAACTTTCACCAGGGAAACGGGCAGCAGCGATTCTCCTGTGGAATATGAAATTACGGCGATCCCCAACCCACCTGTCAAGCGTGGGGATTATAACAAATCCCCCAAATTTAAGCCTTGGGGGAGGCCTTTCTCCAGCAGTGGACCTCTAAAGGCAGAAGAAGAAGAAGAAGTTTGTGAAAAAAGAAATGGGCGCCATTTTTAATTTCTTTCCGCATCATCCTAAGCATACCTCTTTGTCATAGGTCATTTCTCTTATTTACATTCATCTCTTATTTGCATTCAGCTCTTTTACTCAGTCATGCATTCACCAAGTTCCTTTCTTATAATATATAGGTATATTATACCTTGTTTTGTGGGTTTTGCATCGCATGCGTCTAAAGCAAACACTCTCTTATTTCAATTTTTCCATTCCGTCTTTCCCAAGATCCGAGTATCGCCAATCCGCTATTAGGTATTGCGGTACCTACCCAACGAAAGAAACAACTCTCTATTCCATTCCACTAACAACCTTTACAAAACTTCTCCACCGTTAATAATCTTGCCTGCAACCTCGTTAAGGTATTACACCACCCTTTCCAATACAATACGGCTCCACAAAGTCCTAGCCAAGACTTTGGTAAGCCGTAATACCGGCTTACTTACTTTCGACCTGGCTTTCAGTCTAGTTCCGCTTTCTCAGCGCCTTTCAGTTTCAGAGCTTTGCTTACCTTGTCCAACATTTTTATTTACAAAGACGGGAGGTTTCGACGCGTTGACTTCTAGCTTTAAAAAATTCACAAAGTTCTTTTTAATGGTGAATATTTGCTGAATGTTTTTTTAAATATTAGGTGTAAACTATTTTTGTTAAGAATACAACACCTATGTGTAACTTTTTATCGTTAATAGGGTATTTGACTAAAACATACTAATTAGTCCGTCAGTGAGATCTCCGAAAAATACTAGACACGTATTTTTTCTTTTTTCATATAAACAAAAATGAAGACGATACAGCGCGTTGAGAACTCGTGTGACGTCACTGCACGCTACACTTTTTAGCGGCCAGTGACGTCACCAGTCACTCCTGATCTTTGATGCCTTTTATATTTGTCAATTTTTATTGATTTGATAAAACAAAATATACGTGTCTAGTATTTTTTGGAAATCTGACTGACGGACTAATTAGTTCTTTTTAGTCAAATACCCTATTATTGATGTACACTTGCGTTTATACTCATCCGCGTAGGTGCAGCTTGAAAGTAAGCTAACTAAACTAAGCTTGCGTTTTCAAGGTTAGTTTTATGATGCCTATCTTACATATAAATAAAAAAAGAAATAAAATTGCTTTGTTTAGCATAGGCTAAAAGATACACAATATACCTATAAAAATATACGAAAGTATGAAGCCCTATGTAAGAAAATAGCAGAAAAGTCTGCCTCGTGGTTATGCCAAAAATAATCAGTTCAACACAAAGGATAGACAACTAGTGCCTGGCGCTGATTTTCTACATATGTATGTGCAACGTGCATATGATACACTTGTGTACAATACACCTATTCTCATTATTTGTATGTATAACGCTTTAAGAATAGAACGAAGAACAAAGAGAAATAAAACAAAGGAGCCATGTAAAGGGTCTTTCAATAAGGACTGGTCGATGTCAAAATTGAATAAAACAAGATGTGTATGAGATATAAACAAAATTATTTTTTTATTTGAATGGCCCATTTATGCCATTATGGATGGAACATAACATCGTTCAAATGTCCGTCGGCTTAGTATGGTGGCATGAATCCGAGAGGCCCAATTTTTAATGCCTCTGCTGCATAGATCCTGAATCTGAGCGATGCTCTGCGTTATGTTGGCTTTCGGGGCAACGGTCGAACATGGTTTATTGTTGTTTCTTGTGCACGACGAGAAAGTGACTGCCTCGAAGTCTTCTGAACACTCTCACGTACAGCGGCCGATCCGGCGTTCCTTTGACGTAAGATGTTGGTGGGTTGTTTACCGAATCGGTCGTCTCAAATTTAGTCACCAATCTTTGGAGAGTAGACTTTGAAGGGCCGCCGCGTCTGCCGTAAATGGGGCGCAATGCGAGCAATGTTTGCACTAACGAAGACTCGTTTTGATACTAAAGTTTTATCATTTGCACATGTTGCTCAACCGTGTAACTTGCCATGGTGATTTGCATCAGTGACTGAATAAGAAACAACAGATTTGACAGATGGCGCCAAAACGAAATGACCGCCACAGATTATTAACATCGACCCGCTCTATTTGAAAGACCCTTTATAATACACTAGCTTTCCGCTCGCGGCTTCGCCCGCGTGGAGTTCGGTTATATCGCCTTTTTAGATTTCCTTCGAGAATATCAAATTTTTCCGGGATAAAAAGTACCCTATCATTTAATCCGGATTTCTAACTTTACGTCTACAAAAGTTCAAAGCAATCGGTACAGTAGTTACATTGTGAAAGCAGAACAAACAAACAAACAAACTCACTTTCCCATTTATAATATTAGTATGACACTTTCCTATTTCATCATCATCATCATCAGCCTTTACTCGTCCACTGCTGGACATAGGCCTCTTTCATGGCACGCCAACAAGCTCGATCCTGAGCAGTTCTCCGCCAGCCACTACCAGACACCTTTTTGATGTCGTCGCCTTTCCCATTTTAATATTAGTATGATTCGGTTATATAGCGCTTTTTAAATTTCCTTCGAAAATATCAATTTTTTCCGGGATAAAAAGTACTCTATTATTTAATCCGGACTTCTAACTTTACGTCTACAAAATTTCAACGCAATCGGTTAAGTAGTTACATCGTGAAAGCGGAACAAACAAACAAACCAACAAACAAACTCACTTTCCCATTTATAATATTAGTATGATGTATATTTTTTCCACTAGCCATTGATGCCCCACTACTGGGCAAAGCATCTCCCTCAGTCCAGAGCCACCAAGGACCATTCTTTAATATCGGAGTCCAGCCACCATAGCTTGTGCCTGCGGCATGTCGGTGGCATTAAAGGTCCCCGAGTTACTGAAATAATAATATACTTCTAATAAAAGAATAAAAAAATCTGATACATTTATAGAAATTGATTTTTTTTTAAATAACTTTAAACTAATTCTTGACCACAATCCCGCCTGTTGGAAAGTAGTGAAGCATTCGTTGATGGCAAAGCGAGCTAGTTTATTAAGAGCCTATTCACTCAAAAAAACTGAATGAAAAGGAATTAAGAGAAGCAGTTGAGCGAGAGGATGTAATGTTAAACTCAAAAACATGACAGACGATCCTGTGCCAGAGGGAGATTGATCTGGAGACCCTCCACGAAAAAACTACCGACACAACAACGTTTGGCGCATCGTACCCGGCACAAATCGCAACACAACTGCTCAAACCCGTCCTTCGTACGGCACCACTAGACATCATGCCGCAACACGACAAATCTCTTGGCGAAGACTTTGTCTGGTAACTTCTGCCGGCATCCGATGTTATGGCCTACCATCGAGCAATAAAAATAACTATAAATGTAAACTTTTTATATTGCGTTCCACTGAAATCCTATCATATTTAATAATATTATTATAAATGCAAAACTGAGGATTTATGTATGGACGGATAAATGTTTGTTAGTTACTCTTTCACGCAAAAACCACTAAATGGATTTGCATAAAATTTGGCATACAGGTAGTTTTTAATCGGAATTACCACATATGAAAAAAATAGAATACTCTTTATTATGTACACCATATAGATTACAGAACATGAATGAAAAGATTTTACAAAGGGTGACACAATGGGCGGTCTTATCGCTAAGAGCGATCTTTTACAGACAACCTTTGGATGGAATACTAAGGGGAAGGAGAGAGAAATAATATAGGTAGTCTACAGTGTATTATTTACAGAGAATATACAATAAATATATACGTTAAGTATATTTTTATTGTATATTCTCTTTCATACCAAAACTTATGCGGTTGAAACTCCAGTGCACAGCTTCATAAAACTTTAATACGTGTTACAAGTACTTTCTTTTAATGCGTTTTAAATGAAGTACTTACATAATAATTACCCATCTCTGTTTTTCTCAGGTCTGTAAATGAGACAGATATAAAACACCACTCCATTCACAAAACGTTTATGTGCACGTAAAAATATCCAAACCATCTCAATTCTCATGGGCTATGTAACATGGTAGCATACAAAGTTCGCCCGAACTGAGAGTTACTTTGAATTCAGCCGTTTCCTAGCCAAGTTACGTTCGCCGCAATACTACTTGTCTGACTGTTTACATTTTTTACTAGACAAACATCACTGGGCTATTTTTATTTCTACCTTTGTTCTAAGTCTTGAATTTTTGGTACCAAAAAGACAGTGATCCCGAGTGTTTTCTTTCTGTAAATTTTCTATTCTTGTTATGTTTATTGTATGTTCTAGAGGTTCAGGACTTCTGACTGTGTACTTTTCAGCTTGTATATACCGTCTAAGCAAAAACAGTGTGGAAATGTTGGACTGAGTTGAACGAAGCTTATGGCAATGAAATCTCTTTTGTTTTTACAAAATAACAACTTTTTAATTTTTTTTTTATTAGTTATAAACTAGTGCTTGACTGCAATCCCGCCTGATGGTAAGCAGTGATGCAATCGTTGATGGTAAAGCGCACTAGCTTATTAAGCTTATTCACTCAAAAAAAACTAAGTGAATAGGAAGGAAGACGGCGGTTGAGCGAGGTGATGCAATGTTTAACTCAACAACACGACCAATGATGCTGCGCCAGAGGATGATCTGGAGACCCTCCACGACCAAACTTCCGACACAACAACATTAGGCACATCGTACCCGGCACACATCGCAACACAACTGCTCAGACCCGTCCTCCGTACGGCTTCACCAGACATCATGCCGGAACACGACGGATCGCTTGGCGGTAAGACTTTGTCTGGTGGGTGGTAACTTATGCCGGCGGCTGATGTTGTTCAATACTGAAGTAATCTCAGGGCTTCAATCATAGTCTTGACCGCAATCCCGCCTGATGGTAAACAGTGATAGTTAACAATGTAAGGGTGAATACTCGCCGTACGACGGATCTTCCGATTATGGAACGGAGATGTCGGGATTAAAATTGCATCCTATAAAACACCGAATGGCTGGCTACCCTACGCCGCTTCGGGCTAAAAGGAAGCTACAATTTTGCCACAAAAGCATTCTACGTTGAGTATTTTCTTTAAATCAATTTCTGCAATTAATAATTTATTGTAATACAGAGTCAATTTTAAATCAGTATAATTTTGAGTTTCATTATACCTAACTTACGTTACCGGAAGATGCAGCGTAGGGAGGCCCCCAACAAGGTGGACCGATGATCGATGGATGCGGGCAGCACAAGACAGGTCATTGTGGAAAGCCTTGGGGGGAGGCTTTTGTCTTTGGCTTAGTAGTTATACGTTATTTTTGGTTGGAATATAGATTTCAAGAGTAGGAATCTTAGAACACAGGCCTCCTCTCGGTGATAGGGAGTTGAAAGTAATTTACTGGTTGGTAGATGTCGACGCCAAAGCCAAACGTAAATGAAAAGTTTATTTTATAATATTAGTATTTAGATCATCATCATCAACCTTTTTATAGTCCCACTGCTGGGCGCAGGCCTCCTCTCATACAAAGAACGATTGAGCGTAATCACCACGCTTGCTCAATGCGGTTTGGCTATTTCAGACTTACAAACCCCGGTTTCCTAAAAATGTTTACCTTCACCTTGTAATCAGTCATTGGTGTCCAAGATTTACTTAGAAGGTACATATAACTTAGAAAAGTTACATTGGTACTTGCCTGACCTGGAATTGAACCCGCACACTCACACTTGAGAGGTTGGTGTTATAACCATTAGGCCACCACGACGTTTTTAGATATTGCTTTTAAATAGGATATCGGTTTGACTATAGTTAGCGCCATTTACAGTGAGTAAACACATCGGTCGTATTATTACGCCCGTCATGAAAATCTGGGCCGCTTTCTTAGGATTTGCTGGCTACTATTTTATACTATTTATTTACACTAGTACAGATGTAGTGGTGTAGTAGTGGTCTCCGAATTACGAATTATAGGGCATCGTTTCGAATGTGAATTTTGTGTTGTGAAAAAGTAAAAAAAACAGTTGGCCAAATGGCATAAGCAATAAAGTCAGGACCTAATAACTGGGAGCAGAACATTTTGGTCACTAAAGGGACCACAGTAACTCGTACCACCGCTGTCTATAAATGTCAGTTAAAGACAGTGACGTACGCGGATCGCGTGTCCCAGCACGATATATCACTAACGGGGGGAGGAGACAGTAGAAAAACGTCCCTTTACTTAAGACATTAGATTTAGTAGCGAAAACACGCGTTTTGTGGATACACCGTTGATAAACTGCGCCGGTGAAACTTGTATGGCCCGGCCTAAATTGCACGAGGCTCATCATCTTCATCATCATCTCCGCGTTTAGTCCCGGTTGCATCCGTGGCTTTCGCGTTGGAGCCCGGGGTCCTAAATTACACGAGACTATGTGTATTATAGTACATTACGATATTAGTGCGTAATGATGGTTATAACATGCGAGGCGGAATTTCAGCCCGAGCCGAAGGCGAGGGTGTAATTGAGCAGAGCATGTTATAACCAATACGCACGTATATCGTACGACATTTTTTAACACACTTGCGAGGAAACAGAAAAAAAGATATTCAGAATACAAGTACAAAGAAAAGAAAATTTGAGAAAAATGGCGCGAAGTTTATTTTCTGCCGTAGCTGCGTGAAAATGTTGGCAAAGATGCTAGAGCATGCAGTCAAGTTTTTAAATTACCGAATAAACTGTTTTTTTTTTTACAAATACTCATTTAAATACAAACAAATACAAATTTGTTTATTTCAAATAGGACATCAGTTATTTTAAATAAACTCAATCTGTGAATGCACACTGTTGCTTTCCCGCCATTAGTATTATATATTTGCCATTTCAAATATAGAACAGCGCGCTGCTCACTGGCTAGAGCCACGCGGCGGCGATCAGTTCCATAATTATTTGAAATGACAAATAATGCTGTTATGGAATTTGTATGGACTATAACTTAACTATTTGCTTTGATAACACACGCGTTTATTATGGCCCGCTTTACATATTTAAAACCGGTGGGATTACATCAGCTTTACGAGCAAGGGTGTTAAAAAAAACATAATATATCTTTTTCTTTCCGTCTAAATATAACAAAAGGTTTAGTCCTATCAAAAAAATTTAGAAAGAAGCAAAGAAATTTAGTCCTGTCAAATTAAACAATGCTTGACGTATTTTTAGTCCCCATATTTTTAATAAAGTTTAAATTTAGTTCTGTCAAATTAAACAATGCTTGACGTATTTTTAGTCCCCATATTTTTAATGAAGGTTAAATTTAGTTCTGTCAAATTAAACAATGCTTGACGTATTTTTAGTCCCCATATTTTTAATGAAGGTTAAATTTAGTTCTGTCAAATTAAACAATGCTTGACGTATTTTAAACTAGTAAAAGTGGCTCTTAATAAACTAGTGCGCTTTACCATCAACGATTGCGTCACTGCTTGCCATCAGGCAGGATTGCGGTCAGGCGCTGGTTTATAACTTGTAAAAAAAAAAAAAAAAAATTTTTAGTCCCGATATTTTTAATGAAGTTTAAATGTAGTTGTGTCAAATTAAACAATGCTTGACGTATTTTTAGTCCCCATATTTTTAATGCAGGTTAAATTTAGTTCTGTCAAATTAAACAATGCTTGACGTATTTTTAGTCCCCATAATATTAATGAAGTTTAAACTCGTTACGGGGTATGTTAATTTGACAAGACTGTAATGTTTTGTACGTAGGTTGTATTACGAGAAAAATAAAGCTGTCATGTTGTGTCACTCATGCTTTCCACATATTTTTCATTGGCGACGAGGATTTTTATTATTTTAAAGAGATACACGCGTGAAAATGTCTATTGGAAAGGTCTCGGAGTTCAAAGTGAGTGATGGTAACTGGGCCACGTACATAGAAAGGCTGGAAAGTTATTTTGTGGTAAATAATGTGTCGGTAGAAATGAGACTGCCGACATTGATAGCGGCTATGGGAGACGAGGCTTATGAGTTACTGAGCAACTTGACCAGCCCGGTGAAGCCTAATCGGAAAACATACGCGGAAGTGGTACAAATCTTAAGAGATCACTTGCAACCAGAACCGTCTGAAGTTGCGGAACGGTACAGGTTCCGTCAACGTAGACAGTGTGGCGGTGAAGCCATTCATAATTATGTTTCGGAGCTTAAAAAGTTGACGAAAAATTGCGGTTTTGGCATTTCGTTAGATGAAAATTTACGCGATCAGTTTGTTTGCGGTCTGCGGTCGGAGATAATAAGGCAGCGGCTTTTCGCTGAAGAAAATTTGACTTTTGCGAGGGCAGTTAAGATAGCACACATGATGGAAGCTGCGGAACGGGATGCGGCGGTCGTAGAACATCCAGGGCCCGGAGAGTATGATAAAGGCGGAAGTACGAGCGCATCTACGCCAGTACACGCGGTCAACTCGGGGCGGGGTCGAAGCAACCGCGGCGGGGGCGGACTGCCCTTCGGAACACGCCCGCAGCGGAACTATACCTTGCAGTGTGAAGCATGTGGTGGTGATCACATCAAGGATGATTGTCGCTACAAGAAATTTATTTGCGGTCGCTGTGGACGACGTGGTCACCTGCGCCGTGTTTGTCCTCAACGAGCTGGGAGTTACAAGTCCGGCAATAATACGGTTGCTCACGTCCAGATGGAGGGCCGTGGGCCGAACATGCCGGAAAACAGCGCTGTATCTGAGCTTTTAGGGGAGGACGAACCTCCGTCTTCGGACGAGGACACTTGGACAGCGGAGGAACCGGTACACCAACTGTCGTTAAATGGGTATAAACCGGTGAGTTTACACGTTTTGGTGGATGGAAAGGATTTGTCGATGGAAATCGATACTGGATCGTTAGTTTCATGTATTAGTAAACAAACGTATCAAAGGTTATTTTCGCATCTTCCGATTGAAAAGTCATCAATGATTTTTAAATTCTATGACGGTTCACAAGTACTACCTTTAGGAACAATAAAACCTTTAGTGGGGTATAAGAATATAGAAAAGAATTTAGATTTATTTATTGTGACAGGAGGAACCACCTCGTTATTAGGGCGACAATGGTTATCTGAACTAAAAATTAAGATTCCAGTGTTTAATAATTTTGTTTCTCCCAATAGAGTTCACGGTCAAGATAAATTAAATGAATTATTTGACAGATATAAAGAATTGTTTACGGAGGGACTGGGTCGATTCAAAGGAGGCAAGGCACGGCTGCGTGTGCGGGAGGGAGCGACACCTGTGTTCTGGCGCGCTCGTCCTTTGCCGTACGCGCTGCGGGACCGCGTCGAAGCTGAGCTGGACGGAATGTTGCGTGACGGCGTCATCGAGCCCATCGACAGTGCGGACTGGGCTACTCCGCTCGTGCCGGTGCGTAAGGCTGATGGTGGACTCCGTATTTGCGCAGACTATAAAGTTACTTTGAACCCAGTTCTGATTGTAGATAGGTATCCGTTACCACGTATCGAGGACTTATTAGTCAAGTTAAACGGTGCGTCCATTTTCTCAAAAATCGATTTATCACAGGCTTATAACCAAATAGAGTTAGATGATCCCGATAATCTGACAGTAATTAACACTCACAAGGGGTTATTTAAATATAAAAGGTTAGTTTTTGGTCTAGCTTCGAGCCCTGGAATTTTTCAAAGAATCATGTCGAATCTTTTAAGTGATATCCCTAATGTGGAAGTTTTCCTTGACGATGTCATTATAGGTACGAAAGGAGGTAATATTACTGAACATCTTAATATTTTAGAACGGGTTTTTCATCGTTTGCATTCTAATGGAATGAAACTCAAACCAAATAAATGTCTTTTTTTAACTAACGAAGTAAAGTATTTGGGTTATGTTATATCTGCCGACGGAATTAAGGTCGACCCAGAAAAAGTGGAGGGCATAGTTAAAATACCACAGCCCACCAATATTTCAGAGTTGAGGGCTTTCTTAGGAACCATTAATTTCTATGCGAAATTTGTTAACCGTTTAAGCACTATTCTCGCGCCTTTATACCGATTACTTAAGAAAGGAGTCGTTTGGGAATGGGATACCAACTGTAAAGTAGCTTTTAAAAAAGTTAAATCATTACTCGTTAGTGCTGAAGTGCTCGCTCATTATGATCCAGATAAGACCTTAATTTTAACATGTGATGCAAGTTCTAAGGGTATAGGTGGAGTTCTTAGTCAGCTGGAACCAGTGGCGGCATCCCCCGGTTGCGTACTCGAGCGCCCCGTTGTTTATATCTCGAGAGCGCTTTCGAGCGCCGAACAGCACTATTCGCAGATCGAACGGGAAGCACTAGCTATTGTTTTTAGCTTAGAAAAATTACACCAGTATGTATACGGTAGGCGATTTCTTCTACGTACAGATCATAAACCTCTGGTTACGATTTTTGGACCGAAACAAGGTATACCTTCTATGGTAGCGAGCCGTCTCCAAAGATGGGCCATTAAGTTATCCGCTTATACTTATGATATTCAGTTCGTTAGGTCAGAGGCGAATGGAGCAGATGGGTTATCACGATTACCAGCACAGGCAGCACTAGTCTCTCCTACTAATAATTGTTGTAAAATACCAGATCAAACATTTTTACATTTCGCACAAAATGCATTATTGTTAGATTACAATGAATTAAAAAAGCAAACTCAGCGAGACCCATTGTTAGGTAGAATTTTGAGTTATTTGCGTAACGAGTGGCCGGTGACGTCAGAGATCCCTGCACTTCAACCGTATCATAACCGAAAACGTGAATTGTATGAAGAGCTTGGTTGTGTTCTATGGGGTTATAGGTTAGTGATACCGGATGCGTGTAGGTCAAAGGTACTATCGGAATTACACGAAGCGCACATGGGAATCGTTAAAACGAAGTCGTTTGCTCGTAGTTATGTTTGGTGGCCAGGTATTGATGAAGCGATCGAATCGATGTGCAGGGCATGTACCGTTTGCGCGGCTGAAAGCGATGACCCACCACGGCATATACCGTGCCCTTGGCCTTGGCCTGAAAAACCGTGGGCTCGAGTACATGTTGATTTTTTGGGTCCGATAGCCGGTAAAATATATCTTGTAGTAGTTGATGCTAGGACTAAGTGGATAGAGGTTAGTCAGGTACCTAGCACAGCTGCTAGCCACACAATTATCAGACTAAGTGATATTTTCGCTCGTTTCGGATTACCGAAACAGTTAGTATCTGATAACGGACCACCTTTTACCAGTGTCGAATTTTCAAAGTTCATGGAAAGTAATGGCATTAGCCACTTGTTCTCCCCTTCTTACCACCCCGCCTCCAATGGCGCTGCAGAAAATGCAGTACGTTTAGTTAAGCGAACAATTAAGAAGGCAATTAGAGGCAACTTAGACATTTTATTGTTTTTAAATAATTTTCTTCTACACTACAGAAACACAGAGCATTGCACAACAGGGGAAACGCCTGCTTCGCTTATGTTTGGCCGTAAACTCCGTACGAAACTTGATTGTTTGAGACCAAATAGAGAAACAAAGGTTAAAAACGCTCAAACACGACAGCAGGAATCGAGGGGTAGCGTTACTCGGAGCTTAGGTGAGGGGGAAGAAGTCTGGGTTCGTCAATATAGAGGTAGCAATAAGTGGGAGCCTGGCAGGATTGTTGAGAGAATGGGTGTTACAGATTACAGAGTTCTCGATGCGTCAGGTAGGGAAATACATAAACATGTGGATCAGCTTAAGCGCAGACGGAGTTCATTGATCTGTCCTTCCACTAGTGCGAATCTCGCAGAGGAATTAGAAGGAGTTTCAACTGATGGTTCCCACGGAAGCATTCCGAGCCGTCCGCCACTCCTCAGCCCGCCACGCCTGAGCCCCGTAAGACCGAGTGGGGTACCAACCGACGATCAGTTCCAGGATTGCGTTGAATCTCCTCTTGCTTTGCCCACCGAATCGTCTCAGTCTCGTCCAGTGCGTAGTTGTCGCCTTAATAATCCAGCTAATTATAGAATATGACCTCTTATATTGTAAACCTACCTATCTTATCCGAACGTCTCTGGTTTTGTTAATAATTAATAATGACTAAATTATCTGTTGTTGAGGTTAAATACCTGTGTAATGATTAAGGGTGGAGGTGTTGTAATGTTTTGTACGTAGGTTGTATTACGAGAAAAATAAAGCTGTCATGTTGTGTCACTCATGCTTTCCACATATTTTTCAAAGACTAAACTAATTTTTATCTTAAGTCCTCTTCTTAATGAAATAGAAAGATAAAGCACTGCACTGCACTTAAATTTATTTAAGTTTTTGAACAAGTGAATCGGCGTCAGTGTCGAACGTAAATGAAATACCGAATGAAAAAGCAGTATCTACAAATATTTAATTTTAAAATAGCAGTTTTTAGATACCGATTTTTAATCGGATATCGAATTTTTGTAGTTTTAAAAATGTTCTTACATCGAGTTTTAACTAGAATTCAATTTCTGCTTTAATCATTTCAAACATCAGTCTACATACATGGTCTTCAAATGATCTGACCAAGATTTTATAACTTAATTTAGTCCTATTTATCACATTACACAGCAATTGACGCAAATTGACATATGTTTAGTTTTACTATCTATTTTTATACCTATTCCTGTCTAAACTATCTATAGAGAATTTTGATTCAACATGACTATGTTTATTAATTTACCTTCTATCCTTTAATTAATGTAATAAAAAGAAAAAAAGAAGCACTGAGATTAAATTTAGTTTAGTTTTTAAACTAGGGAACACACAGCATTTCTTCAATAGCACCGCTAAATAAAGTAATCGAAAAACGTGTAAACCAACAATAAAGATATCATAACAAAACGCCACACTCGTTAATTTCACAAAAGCTTCAAGAATACATACATGATCCTTTTACAGCCATCTTTAAAATCAAATAAACATGAACACACCGTTGTAAAATGGACGCATCTATTCTACATGCTACCTCCGCACAGAAAGGGGTCATAAAAGTTACCTTGTTTACCCCTGAGTGGGGAATCGTAAAGTTGCACACTTTCGGTTATTCGTTACTCCTGGCAAACTGGTTTGGCCCGGATCACGAATAATACGTAATTGAATTTTGTTTGCAATTTATACGTATTTGTTTTGTGTTGAATATTTCAGTTGCAGTTGGGTTGAGGGAGTTTTGAATTGAATATTCATCATAATATAATCCTTCCAAAAAAGCCTGAAACAATCATTGACACAATTGGAAGTATGTAAATTACGAATCGTATAGATGACTCCCTGTCGATTTCCGGATATGATTCGAGGATGAGATTATTTTAAGTGTACTCAAAAATAGCTGATAGCAGGGAAAATTCTTTTGTAATTAAAACTAATTGTTACTGAAATCCTACTAAGCCCCACCTGAAGCTAGAATTTTTCTAAAATATAGTAACTACTTGCTTCCCGCCCGCGGCTTCACCCGCGTGGAGTTCGGTTATATCGCGCTTTTTAGATTTTCCTCGGAAACATCATTTTTTTCCGGGATAAAAGGTAGCATATGTGCTTTCTCAGGGTCTAAAGATTGTCTGTGCCAAATTTCATCAAAATCGCTTGAGAGGTTTAAGCGGGAAAGCGTAACAGACAGACAGACAGACAGAGTTACTATCGCGTTTATAATATTACTATGGATTACCAGGTAACAAAACATATCATTTATTTTTTCTTTAACCTATATTTCCCAAGGTTGTAAATAGGTGCATGCTTTTAAAATTTTCTTTCTATTTTATTTCACGAGGAAATCTACAGATACAAAATATAAAACCCCACACAGCCACTCGTCTCGCATCGCAAACGCTGCGGCTATCTGGCTTAAGCAAAAAAACACATAAAGTATCCGCAATGCGTCTACCAGTCACCAATAACAACTCCAACAGTACTCTGTATTCAATTCCTAACGCTCATTCCTGCTTCCTAAATAATTTAGGAGCCTGTGAGCTCCAAACTTCTTGGGTCATAAAACTGATACACAAAAGCAACGTGGCTGAATGATGTATCCATCTATCTTATCATGTTGGAAGCTTTACGCGACGGCGTCATGCCCGCGTAAACTGGAGAGCAACGATATCTTGACACGAAGATCGACGAAGCAAGGAGTGTGGCTTAATTAAAGTATTTTTATTTGGGTCTTCTTGGAGAGTTAAATAGAGAAGTCGTTGGGATGGTATCTTTGGAGAAAAGGAAATAAAAGGAAAACACGTGTCTTAGTCAACAAAAGTACGAAGATGGTTTTTCTAATGACTATTTTAGGTGACAAAGCAATCACATGTTGATGTACGAATATGAATGAATGTTTGAAGTACAATTGTTTTATAAAGTTATATTGATAACCACGTCTGTACTTTCTAGATTTTCAAATTTTTGCGGATTTAAACTAACAGGCGCTGTGGCGGCAACGTAAACAAGATTCAAGTGGACTGTATTTATGTTAGCAGTATACTAGCAACCATAAACAAATACGCCATAGAAAGATGCCTTCAGAGTATATCTCTCTGATTAAGGTGCTAAAGTTCTCCAACCTTCAGATGCAGAGTTCGTAGACCACCAGATCAGAGGGCCTAAGTCTGCTATTACAAAAGTGTCAAAAGTTCGATCAGTTATCTGATAATGATCGATTTTGTCAATTTTCGTAATCTACTAATAAAATTACGTCATTGTGACTTTCCAGTGGTCAATCACTGGTGCTACTATTTATTAATAAATGTTGAAATTGAGTATTAGTTTTTAGAAAATCATTTCTATTAACGGGTTTTATAATAATGGCAACACACCAATGTCTTTGTACCATCATTCCATTACGAGACGACTAAAATAATTGATCGATCATTATGAATTTGGCTGAATCCAAACTTTTAAGCACAATGACAATGGAAACGTGCTGGAATGACAAATTTATAAAATAGCTGACTAGGGCCCCAGATCTCGAGTAAAAGCACATCGACACAATTCACTGACAGACTCTAACTTTATTAATTTTGATTTTGAGTCCTAAATTCCCCCAAGGCGTTCCTTTAAATAATAAATTTGGTGACCGTTAAAAGAACGTGGCCATGACTCGCCAGCTTGCCAGTTCGACAGAGAGTGCGTTCGCTACGCCGTGCGGTGGTCAGCGGAAGAAGCACACTATGGTCGCGTTTCGTTTACTTCAAGTTTTCGGTAGCGTTCACCGCCGATGAACACAAAAATCAGAGGAGATATTCAACAGGCGCTGACCATACTAACACTTGAAAAGTGTAACCATGTGTATGATTCTTTACTGTCACCGTCGTATCTAAATCATGTCCTAAAAAACCAGATCAGATTTTCAAACTAGATATAAAGAAAAAAGCAAAGACTGCGTTGAATACACAAACAGAACAAACCAATTTAATTTACATCCAAAAGACACAACACACTTCCACCACAGATTTCCGACACTTAATAAACACACGAGTCTCCAATTTCCTTCCATGCCCATCCTTCCCATATCCGAGCCTTCTTCGATCCTTACTCCCGGTATTGTTTCGCAAAGTAGCATGTACCGAGTTACGATAAGGCGAACCGAGCCCGTTGGGACTTCGATAAGATTCGTCAATGCGTCGAAGAATCGTCGCACCGCAAAAACAGGGGTAAACTAACGGCTTACATTTTTTTGTTGGAAGAACCGACTTGGGAAATCATTTACACATTTTACGCCGGTTTAGAATACTTTAGGATTGGACATAGAACAGGAAAAAGGACAAAACGATTTCTTTGTCAATATTATCGTTTCCCCATATAAAAAGAAAATGTAGTTTGTAAAAAAAACATTTTTCAAAAAAAATTTAATAGAATAGAATTCCCTTTCACCTGTCAGCATAATATAAACTTACCGAACATGATTATGAAGATTTTTCTGAGGGTGACACAATGGGCGGTCTTAAATATCAAATGAAGTCAGCAAATTTCAAATATTAGCTCGGTGATAGGCCATAAAATTAGGTGTCGGCAGAAGTTACCACCCACCAGACAAGGTATTCATCATCATCATCATCATCAACCTTTTAACGTCCCACTGCTGGGTACAGGTCTCCTTTCATACAGAGAAGGATTGAGCGTAATCACCACGCTTGCTCAATGCGGGTTGGCGATTTCAGACTTATGAAGTCCAGGTTTCCTCAAGATGTTTTCCTTCACCTTCAGTCATTGGTGTCCAAGATATATTTAGAATGTACATATAACTTTAGAGACAAGGTATTGCCGCCAAGCAATTCGTAGTGTTCCGGCATGATAGCTGCTGAAGCCGTACGGAGCAGGGGTCTAAGCAGTTGTATTGCGATGTGTGCCGGGTACGATGCGCCAAATGTTCTTGTGTCGGGAGTTTGGTTGTGAGGGGTCTCCAGATAAATCTCCCTCGGGCGCAGCATCATTGGTCATGTTGTTGGGCTTAACATTGCATCACCTCGCTCAACTCCCGTCTTTCTTCCTATACACTCAGATTTTTTGAGTGAATAGGCTAAATAAACTAACGCGTATTACCATCAACGATTGCATCACTGCTTACCGTCAGGCGGGATTGCGGTCAGGCACTAGTTTATAATTATTAAAAAAAAAGGCTTCGGAAACTATGTATTTAAAAGTATGAAGTCGTAATAAGAATTAAACATAGGTAACAGCTAATTACATAAAATACGGGCCATTTATTTGACTTCCCACAAAGCCTCTAATGAAATAAGTACATGTCCAACCAACCAAAGGCAAAGCCTCAAAGACCCATTCACGAATTTTCACAATCGAATGAACGCCAAAGAACACAGATCAATACGAAGCCGGTGCAGTCAACCCGATTAAACAGTGTAAAAAAGTTAAAGCTTTACAAAAAGGCGAAACTGGCTGGCTTAGACAATACGTCGCGTTAGCTTCAGGCACAAAACTTTTTCTCCCCAACCATTCTGTTTTTTTTTTACTCGTTTTGTCAATTCAAAGTTACACAGGACTGTCGGACAATCTGACTCGCCTAGGGTGTCGAGAAAAGTCACCAACGCTACTTGTTAAGGGAGGGTTTTGCAATAAAAATTAACGGGTTTAAACAATGTGGTTGGTGAGCAAATATGGGTAGGTTCAGCGAAGCACGAGTGTATTAAAAATAAAAGTGTCAAGTTTATTTTTATTTTTTAAACGCTAATCTGAAAATCCAGCTCTCGCTGTATTAACATTTTCTGTTATTACTGCTGACTTAGTATGTAATAAACACGCAACAATGGCCCCTTTTGTATGTCGTATCATTTTTTGTCTAGAAAAATACAAAAGAGACCTTATCTCATCAATTCAGCCAGTGACAAGTGTTCTTGACACAAAAACATCGAAGAAAATGTTCTAGAAATTTCTCTTTGGCGAAGAAACCTAAATATAGAAGTGCCTAATGAAGCTGTAGTTTCTTGCGAAGTTATTGAAACTTAATGACCATAATTGATGGATACGTTAATTTATTATAATTCTTTCATTCACATATACCTACTTAATTCTACATTAGAAATACATAACAAAAAAAAAAACAATTATCACTGCAAACTATACTATGGGCGACGTGATTATTTATTAGCTTAATGTTGTCCATTAATCACTGAAAGTAGGGAAATGAAAAAAAAGAAAACCTAAAGTAAACCTTACAGCAAAATGCAACCGCAAAATAAAACCTATTTAGTCTTTAAAACTCTGTAGCTCAGCATAAAATAATAAGGATATTGTACAGGAGAAAATTCTAAGAAAGAATTATGTAAGGCAAGTATTCAAAGCGACAGTCTCCGGTAAGCGTGAACACACGTGGGAAATGAAAACGTCAGTGCAACTTGCATAGAGGGCGCTTGACATCAAGAAATGGGACATTTTGCTATGGAGTACCTAAAATGTATGAGTTGAAATAACGTTCAACATACAATTTTAATGTTGCTCTTGATATGAGGAGGGTGACTAGTTGTAGGGGATAGCTCAAATTATTGTGTCTTGAATTTAGATGATATGAAATCATATAATTCATCTGAATTAAAATAATACAAAAATTTGTTGTTGAAAACATGATTTAAATAAAAGTCATTTAAGATTATTTTTTTTATAACTTATAAACTAGCGCTTGACCACCATTCCGCCTAATGGTAAGCAGTGACGCAATCGTTGATGGTAAAGCGCACTAGTTTATTAAAAGCCTATTCACTCTAGCCTTGAAGACATTAAAAAAATGAGTGAATATGAAGGAAGACGGCAGTTGAGTGAGGTGATGCAATATTAAACCCAACAATGTCACCAACGATGCTGGGCCAGAGGGAGAAATAATAAATATCTACATATCAAATATCTTTTTGACCTAGATTTCTTCTTCTTCCTCAGTCTATAGAGGTCCATTGCTGGACAAAGGCCTACCCGCCACAATGACAGGTCTTGTGCTGCCCGGATCCATCGGCTTCCCGCAACCTTCACCATGCCACTGGAGTGCCAGCCACGTACGGGAGACGCAGAAATGAATCCAGGTTGTGCTTAAAAATCGGCACCTAATAATGATGATAAGATGGCCTGGATGAATGGGCCTTATAAGAATGCTCAAAGTCACTCAAAGGGCAATGGAGAGGGCTATGCTTGGGGTTTCACTGATGAATCAGGAATGAGAAGATCCGCAGAAGAACAGAGTAACCGACATAGCCCGCTAGAATTGCAACACTAAAGTGGCAGTGGGCTGGACACATTGCCCGTAAGACCGATGCTCGATGGGGCCGACGGGTTCTCGAGTGGTGACCACGCAGCGGAAGCCGCAGCGTGGGTAGGCTCCCGAGAAGGTGGACCGACGAACTGGTGAAGGTCGCGGGAAACCGTAGGATACGGGAGGCGCAGGACCGGTTGTCGTAGAGGACCTTAGGGGAGGCCTATGTCCAGCAGTGGACTTCTTTCGGCTGAAATGATGAATAATTATGATGATGATGATGACTGTTTACCTAAATCCAAAAATATTTTACAGCCAAATTTCTCCTAAGAAAACTACCACAACCAATGCATGACTAGTAAAAATAAATCTCGAATCTAATACCTATACATATATTGCTGTATGTGGACCAGCACAATGGCTACAAGAAAATGGCAAGACCCTTGTCGAAATGTAGGTAGGTTGCTTACGCTTGGTAAGCTTTTTATTATGGATGTGTCAAGTTGAGTTATGTACGCAAGTGTACTTCAGGCAAATCAGAGGTAAATGGACGTTTGATGGCTGGACATGAATAGAAAGAAGGATTGAGAATTCGGGAAATTATTGAGGTGTTAAGGGAAAATTGATTCTCGGAAAATCGCTCCGTTTCTCGAAGGAGTGTTCGGTATTTTTGGGAAAAATGTAAGTTCTTTGTTAAAACACGATGTAAGTTTGGGAACTTAGGGAATAAAACAGTGATAATGTAAGTAAATGATCAATTAATTAAATTAAAAATTTTGTTTCTGTTTAGTATTGTAAGTGACCATCAATGACTTGTAAGATTGTTGTAATCAATACAATTTTATATTTCAATGATAGTTTTTTTTATTTTCGTGTATAAATTATAAACTAGCACTTGACCGCAATCCCGCCTGATGGTAAGCAGCGATGCGATCGTTGATGGTAAAGCGCGCTAGTATATTAAGAGCTTATTCACTCTAACCTTGAAGATACTCATATTATAATGAAACGGAAACACCGCCGCTGGCAAATTGTTCCAGTCCCTCGATGTAATCGGTTTTGAGGTTGTAATTTCAAATCTATGCAGTTTCGCTGTGGTTTATCACGCTCAGTGAGCAATATGTACTAATGTACGTGTATACGCTTTACCCTTTAGTATATCAGAAATAACGACTTTGACTGGATTTGGAAGTGACTTAAAACTGCAACCATCACCAAGATCGTGCAAATTTGCGAGCCAGCATGTTGCAGCGCCAGTTAGTTCACTTTCATCATGGTCTTTGAGGTTGAATGACCAAGATACATAATCGTGTTGACTCTTTTATGTTTTTTAATGGAAACTTCGGTTTTTCAGTGTCCTATAAAATAAATTATCAGTACACATTATCCTCGAATACAGACTCCAATTGAGTACAATTTCCCATTTACTGCGAGGATACATATTTGCGAATCTTTTACATCGCTGACGGTAATTATGGGCGAATCTGCCAAATTAATTACAGTAAAATATTCATAAAGGATACTTCAGCGTTATTAAAATTTAAATTATACTGTTATTATGCGAATTAATCATAGGAGTGTTTATTAAAATATCAGTTAAAACGAATTTGATTAAGTTTTCATTTGGGAACTCACTGGAGCGAACAGATGCCTGATGAAGCCCAGCCCCCGCTGCAGCTGAGCCAGGAATTATAATGTCCCAACTATGACCTCTGAGTTTCTTCTCAGAGCTAGTACTAGGAAACGCCGTGGTTATCAAACCACTAAGAAACTTTTCGATCCAGCCGTCCCTTGCTGTCCTTTCTAGCGACGCCCTAAGCCAAGGTTCGTACAGGAGGTGGTACCCTTAGTGCGTAGTAGCTCCTTAGTTTTACTTTAGTTTTTAAGTGCCCCTGGCTGGAGGCTTTAATTGTAATTAAGGCATCCACAGGATAGTCTGGTTAAGTAGTCATGGCCTCTAATGGTCAACTAAGAGATGCCATATAAAAAAATAAAAAAAAAACTGGAGCAGTAACTGACAAACTACAGCCTAATACGTGGATCTTAGCCAGTTGTTAGGGGTCATCAGGATCCCGGAAGTCCGTCCACCTTGTCGGGGGCCTAACCACGGTGCGTGGTCGTCACTCGAGAACCCGTCGGCATATGGGGCATCGGTCCTACGGGCAATGTGTCCGGCCCACTGCCACTTTAGTGTATATAACCTAACTATATAATATAACTGTAACTGTATATAACCGATGCATTGCTGAAGGCGTTTTTCCTCGTAAATGGCGACGCGGTTTCATATGAATAATACCAAAGTGTGGCGATAAACCACCGGATGATCCGAAGTCATATCGGCCTATCACACTTCTACCATCTTTGGGGAAACTTCTGAAGCGCCTCATCGTTCCTTGTTTACTACCGAACGGTCCAAAATTTCATAGTAATCAATATGGCTTCACCATCGGTAAATCAACAAAGCGCCGCGTCGACTACGCGGCGCTTTCTGTCAGAAGAACCGTTAACCAATCGGAACACAACTACGTGATTGGTATCTTTTTGGATATTTCTGGGGCTTTTGATAACGCTTGGTGGCCTATGCTGTTGTTAAAATTAAAAACCCGCGGTTGCTATAGAAACATATATAATCCCGTTTACTGCTACTTTATAAACGGTTCCGCGGTACTAAAGCTCGGTCATTTTTCTAGTACTAAAGCACTAACCATTGGATGTCCTCAGGGTTCAGTTGTCGGTCCTTATTTATGGAATTTGGGTTTTGATGATTTTCTCGCGATCCCGCTTCCTTGCGGCTGTTCACTTACTGGTTACGCGGACGATGGCCTACTGCTCATTCAATCAAGTACCCGAGCCGGACTTGAGAACTTGGCCAATACTTGCCTAAATCTAATATCTCAGTGGGGTGATCGTAACCGCCTAGCGTTTGCGCCGCATAAAACCTATCAACTTCTACTAAAAGGTAATCTTAAATCATTGCCTACTATTAAATTTAATAACGTTCCCGTTAAAAAACAGCAATCCGTATGCTACCTTGGTATGGTCTTAGAAAGGATTTTTTCATTTATCGAACATATAAAAATAGTTGGCGAAAAAGCTAAAAGGAACTTTTATGTCCTAACTACAATATCCAAAGCAACTTGGGGTCTATCATTCCTAACTTTAAAAATTATATATGGAGCTACCTACTTAGGATGTATGTGCTACGGTGCAGCTGTTTGGGCCCATAGGGCCAGCATACGTAAACTGCTTCAAAGCCAACGTTTGGCATTGATATTTTTATGCAAGGCGTATAGAACAGTCAGTACTGAAGCCTTACCCGTTCTGGCAGGTGTACTTCCAGTCGATCTTGAAGTACAGCGACGTGCTTCAATGTACTACTCCGCGAGAGTGGAGGCCATGGACACTAACTTTGTTACACAATGCTACCTCAATGGAATTTCTAGTTTATTTAAACCTCAGACTGACGTCTGGGAGGACCTCTTATCCGAATGGCAAAGTAGGTGGGATAATTCCATCAAGGGCAACCTCATCAACCTCCATCTGTTCTTTCCATCCGTTGGCGATCGGCTGGCTAAGACATGGCTGGAGGTTGACCACTGCGTTGCCCAATTTCTCACAGGTAATGGCAACTTTAAAAGTAAACTGTATTCTTTTAAACTTGTTCCTTCGCCTTTGTGTCAATGTTCTACAACAGACTGTGAATTTGAACTGTCCGCACATCACATCTTGAGATAAGATAAGATAAGATTTTATTTGCATAAACATGTGTGTGTACATACATAAAAAGTGCATACAATGTAGTAAATAATGTTAAGCTCAACATGTTTGTCACTATATGACGTGCAAAATAATAGAGTTATACAATTTAAAAAAAAAAATATTATCACGATATTAAAAATTGTCATAGGTACTTATTTACTAATGTATTATAAAATTATCAATTAAATCAATATTATTATTATATTAGTCAGTCAAAATGAATCCAATTAGTATTTATGTAAAAGAAAAATTTTTTTTCATTAAGGAACTCATTAATACTATAATATGCTCTGGCGGTCAAAAAAGTACGAAGTTTGTTCTTATACATTGATAGAGGTAGTTCTCTCCAACTTTTGGGTACCTTATTATAGATGACTGGACCCATACAATATATGCTTTTGCGCATGAGGCTCGTCTTAGCGGATTGGAGACAAAGTTGGGCATTGTCACGTCTATTACGTGGGAATATGTCGGCTAGATGCTTATAGTAATTTGCATTCGACTTAACAAACACAGCAACTTCTAAAATGTACAAGCACGGCAAAGTCAAAATTTTGTAATTTTTAAAATAGGGCATGCAGCTTGGGCTTGTGGGAGTGTATTCTTTGGCAGAATGAACGCAATATTATGTTGTATAGTGTACAAGTTACATTCGGAGTTGTTTATTATACGGACCTTGTAGAAACTAGAACTAATTTCCGTGCGTTCAGGCGCTTTTGCCATACCTATTATTGGAATCAATTGTAACAGCACATACCTACTTAGGACCCATTAACTTAATCAAATTTTATTCCATGGTGCTTGGCAATCTGGGCTTCTCCCAGTTGCAATAATATCCCTTTGTGCCGATTGGCCTAGTTCTGTTCTGTCTCCTGCTTGTTATGGAGGAAGGTGGAAAAAATATATTTTTTCTTACTCCTCCGCTATTCTTTTCTGATTAATTTCGTTGCGGGACCCAAGACAGCTGAATCGTTTCTCCGGTACTCGTCGAGCTTCATTGCTCGGCGTTTTTCTGGTGGTCTCCACTGTTGATTCTGGCTTTCAGGAGTTTCAGTGGGTTGGAGCCAGTGTGGCGGGTTTTTTGCCACTTTATTGTTGCAATTCTTTGGGATATGTCGATGGACAGTCACTCCATGTAAAGTAGTGATATTCTTCTTTTCTTCATCTCAGCCTATAGAGGTCCACTGCTGGACAAAGGCCTCCCCCAAGGCTTTCATTCCATTGGTGGCCATTGCCATAGACCCCACGCTTGGCAGGCGCCTTGGGAATCGCAGTAATTTGTTATTCCACAGGAAAAGCGCTGCTGCCCGCTTCCCTGGTGAGAGTTCCCTTAGTCGCCTCTTACGACACCCACGCGAAGATATGGGTTGATAATATTCTAAACCCGTTACCACACGAGGTATATGGACATCAGTTACATTCGATTAGACAGAACGCTGAACCCAAAGTAGTTGGAAAACGCCTGATCTGATAAGTAGCAAAAAAATTACCTAACTTCTTCATTTGACAATTCCATTTACGAGTTTTCGTAGCAAAACTTCCTAATTTATTTGTCTGAAATTACATAGCTATTTCAGTCTAGTTGATTACCATAAAAATAAACATTCATAAAAACCCGTAAAAACTAACATTTCTAACAAAATGCAAGTGGTCAATATCAACCTTTTGTATAAAAAAAAAGCTTGGAAACTGCAGCGTACTGAAAATTAAATATTCAGTGTTTAATCGCTCTGAAGCTGCATTGAAAAATAATAAAAAAATATTGTTTCATGCTATTGAAAATTATTTCATAAGATTTTATTGACTTTGGTTAAAGTGAGGTTCTATATGAGTGCCTATTCATCTTTGTTTTAAATAAATGTAACAAGCTAATGGCCGCGATTCCCCTGTTTCCAAACTAAACAAGTTCAGTGCGTCTTTTTCTTTATATTTTATTTAGAAAAGGACAGAAAAAACATATTAGTTTAGTCCTTTCAAATTAGTCCGCGCCTGACGTAAATATTTATGTACGTATTTTTTTTTGTCGTCATGTTTTTAAAGGCGTCTAAACTGTCTTCGAAGTATCTTAATTTGGCAGGACTACATTAGTCTATATGTTATCTTCTATCCTTTTCTTAATGAAATACAAAGAAAATGATGCACTAAATATAAAACTAATTTTGTTTATTAACAAGAGAAACGGTACCAATATCGGTATTTTGTGACGTTTCTTTTTTTTTATATCATAAACTTATGGTTTAGTCGTCATGTTTTTAAAGGCGTCTAAACTGTCTTCGAAGTATCTTAATTTGGCAGGACTACATTAGTATATATGTTATCTTCTATCCTTTTTTTAATGAAATACAAAGAAAATGATGCACTAAATATAAAACTAATTTTGTTTATTAACAAGAGAAACGGTACCAATATCGGTATTTTGTGACGTTTCTTTTTTTTATATTATAAACTTATGATTTAGTCGTCATGTTTTTAAAGGCGTCTAAACTGTCTTCAAAGTATCTTAATTTGGCAGGACTACATTAGTATATATGTTATCTTCTATCCTTTTCTTAACGAAATAAAAAGAAAATGATGCACTAAATATAAAACTAATTTTGTTCATTAACAAGAGAAGCGGTACCAATATCGGTATTTTGTGACGTTTCTTTTTTTATATTATAAACTTATGGTTTAGTCGTCATGTTTTTAAAGGCGTCTAAACTGTCTTCGAAGTATCTTAATTTGGCAGGACTACATTAGTATATATGTTATATTCTATCCTTTTCTTAATTAAATACAAAGAAAATGATGCACTAAATATAAAACTAATTTTGTTTATTAACAAGAGAAGCGGTACCAATATCGGTATTTTGTGACGTTTCTTTTTTTTATATTATAAACTTATGGTTTAGTCGTCATGTTTTTAAAGGCGTCTAAACTGTCTTCGAAGTATCTTAATTTGGCAGGACTACATTAGTATATATGTTATATTCTATCCTTTTCTTAATTAAATACAAAGAAAATGATGCACTAAATATAAAACTAATTTTGTTTATTAACAAGAGAAGCGGTACCAATATCGGTATTTTGTGACGTTTCTTTTTTTTATATTATAAACTTATGGTTTAGTCGTCATGTTTTTAAAGGCGTCTAAACTGTCTTCGAAGTATCTTAATTTGGCAGGACTACATTAGTATATATTGTTACGGGCTAGGGGTACTTAAACGCCGGTTAAGGGTTACGAAGTTTATTAGCAACGAAGGTACAGTCGATTGTAGGCAATGACAAGTAGAACGTAGCTGATGTCGCACCGAAGTCTTCTCTTACGTCCACGACGTCCGTGTCGTAATCACACAATAACAGTACAGATGTTACTCCACGTAGTACTCACAGTTCTCGTTGCAGTTGTCGCAGTAGGTATTCTCGAAGATCGCTTCTTAACTGTCGCTGTTTTCCTATCGCTAGTCGAGTGTAGACTGACTCTGCGTCGGCGTCGCGGCTCTTTATATAGGCCAGCTGATCGAACATTCCAGAATCCTCTAGGCGTAATAATAATACTGCATAACTTCGAGGTCACCGGCCAAGTAAGTACCTACGATAATTCCCGGAAACGGGGAAACGGGTTTCTAGAAATTTCGATGTCGACACTGTGTTGACAAAACTGTTGAGACCTGTACCATTCGATAGGCCATCCTAAGTCTAGTAATGCGTTTTTACATTGTGCCTAGAAAATGTCTAGATCTAGGGAAATAGGACTTAAAAGTGACACACTGCTTGTCACGCGATATTGAACCTTATGCCATCGACATAAGGTCCATTCGTAACAATATGTTATATTCTATCCTTTTTTTAATGAAATAAAAAGAAAATGATGCACTAAATATAAAACTAATTTTGTTTATTAACAAGAGAAACGGTACCAATATCGGTATTTTGTGACGTTTCTTTTTTTTATATTATAAACTTATGGTTGACCGCAATCCTGCCTGATGTTAAGCAGTGATGCAATCGTTGATGATAAAGCGCTAGTTTATTATGAGTTTATTCACTCTAGCCTTGAAGACACTTAAATTCTAGTCAGACGGAAACACCGGTATTTATAGTTGGTCGCCCTGATTAACTCAAGGCAATATTTATGTTCTTTCTTCAAAATTAACTTATTGACAGGTTATATGAGTTCGTATAATTGTTTGTTTTTTTTTAACCCAACAATGCATAAAAACGTAAGTTGTCACGCCCTTTATGCCTGGAGGCTTTTAGGAGGTTTATTTTTACTTTTAACGTTTTGTTTCTTTTATTGCCTTTGCTAGTATATAAATTGGCGTGGCCAGTTGACATAATTATGGTACACAATTTAATTTAATGATGTGTGTTTTGTTGTAACTAACATTGGCATTAATACTTTACATGGCTAGTATTTTATACAGTCTGTTTTTTTTTAACTGAATAGACAGCTGTGCCGCTGGGGAGATTGTTCGCCACTTCTTCTTCCCAGCGAAAGCAAGTGGCGAAGGGTGGGCGTTTTTACATGCTTTTTATTAGCTTCAGTTGTATGTTTGCTTGCTCGTTTGTTTGTTTGCTTGTTTGTTTGTTTATTTGTCCATCTCTAACTCTTTGGACTACGAGTGAGCGGCTTCTTACTGTAAAATGTCTCACCGTTTTTAGTATGTTCGTTCGTACGTTTTTTTTTTTAAAGAATATCGAACTAAAAGTTGAAAATAAATACAGTTTAAAAAAAAAATACCTGCTTTTAAAAATATCAAACTATAAAGTTAAAAAAACTTTTTTACAAAAAAACAACCGACTTCCAAAAAGCACTACAAAGTGAAAAATAACTAATTTCGGAAGTCAGTGTCTTTGGTTTTGCATATTCGTTTTTGACACCGACTTCCGAAATTAGTTATTTTTTACTTTGTAGTGCTTTTTGGAAGTCGGTTGTTTTTTTGTAAAAAAGTTTTTATTTTACACTTTTTAGTTGTTAAAAGTAGGTACTATGTATTCAGTTGCATCCGGTCAGACTGGAAACTGACACAAATATAGTTGGGAAACAACGTAATTTTGTTTACTTTAATTTTTACCCGTAAGTATTCTCTCAACTGCCTATGGTCTTCATCATCAAATTTACCGCAGACCATTATTTTAACCCAATGGGTGCAAAGCTCTCATCAATATAAATGAATTAAGTCCAACCACAAAGTAGCTACTGTAAACCGCTGAGGAGTTCCCGGAACTGGCCTCTGTCTTTATCATCAGAGCTCTTATGACAGTCACAACCCATCTAGGTGTGAAGTTCTTATCAATACAAATTAATCGAGCCCAAACACAAGGTAGCCGCTGTGAATTGTTGAGGAGTTCCTTCGACTGTCTCCCGGCTCCATCATCAGATCTACTCCAGACCTTTATTAAATTGTAGTGCTTTAAAATACTTAATGAAAATCCTAAGAAATGCACTAGTCGCCTGCAATTTTTAAAAGTTCCCCTTGTTTTCTCTGTTCTTCCACCATCAAACCCTGATATCCTTAACATGGGACCACCTTGCAATCGTCTTCTTTCCAACAGTAAAAGAATTATCAAAATCGGTTCATAAACGACGAAGTTATGCGCGAACAAACATTAAAAAAAAAGCATATATACGGTCGAATTGAGTAACCTCCTCCTTTTTGAAGTCGGTTAAAAATAATTTTAAAAAAACATGTCTTTTTAGTTTTTTAAACTATATTTATTTTGGACTGTCTTATGTAATTTCCACGTTCGAAAAGTGCTGATTTTTAGGCAAATTTTAATAAATTACTTTTGATTTGGGACTGCAATGAAAGTAGTAATTCGCCTACAGATAACAATTACCTCATGGCAACGTGTCAAAACGTTCCCTGCTATTGATCTTCTAGGACACATTCAATTTTTTCATCCGGACTCTTCATCTATAATGGGAAAAAGCATCTGTTAAATATTTGTTAGAATAATATTTTGATCAACTTACAGTAATTCAAACAAATGAATTATTTCCTCATAATAGCGCTCAATAAACAACAATAAGTCTATTGAGCGCTATTTTTTGTTCGTTATTTTGCATTCAACTTTTTCACGACGTAAAATTCTGAAACGCAAAAGTGTAAATTTCCATTGCAGCACGTTAGGTGCTCCATGTCATGCACACAAACATCAATACAATCAATTTTAAGCGCAGGATATGATAGATAGATACAAGATATCGAAATATATCAGCTCACGGCTGAACGGGCGTCCGTTTTTCATACAATAGGCGCTCTCTAGTGGAAGTAAGTCTGTGTATAGAACTTCTGTGACACGGCCGGCTTTGTTCCAGTTTTGTTTCCATATGTTTTGAACGTGTTTGTGTTGCGACTATATTTTGTTTCACTTTTGTTTTTATTTGCTTTTGTTCCAGTCTTGTTTTTGTTTATTATTTGTAAGAGGAATAATATATCGTTATTTTAAGATAATTATTTGGATGTAAAATTGTGACACTCGAAATAATGACCCTTTACCTATTAATCACGGAGTCGGTTGTTGTAATAACAATCTTTTTCTTCACCTTATAGAGGTTCACTGCTGGACAAACCCACCCCCAAGGGTTTCCACGATGACCGATCTTGTGCTGCCCGCGTCTATCGGCTTCCCGCGACCTTCAACTAGTCATTGGTTCACCTTTTTGGGGGTCTCCCTACGCTTAGTCTTACGGTACGTGGCCGCTACTCCAGAACCTTACTGCTCCATCGGCATCGGTTCTACGAGCAATGTACCACTTACTTTTAGCGACTCGAAGAGTTATGTCGATCGCGCGGAGCAACTTCGAGCATCGCTCATTCCATCGCCCTTTGTGTGAGTCTGAGCCTTCGTATAACTGATAGAAGTACATTTCTTTATGCCAAACAGTTTATTTCGGTTTTAAAGTATTGATACAAATATTGGCTCAAAGTTAGCTATGAAGTAAGATTCCGTTGTGTAATTAGACGGAAATTATTTATTAAAATACAACCATTAACAGAAAGTTAGAGCCATCCAAAAATAGAAGAAGAAAGGCAATTTTATGAAAAAGAATAGGCAAAAAGCTCTATAGACACTCTTTCAAATCAATTAAGGTATAATAACGAATACCTAATAGCCATTAATTTTCGATTAGATTTCATTTCAATTTGAAATTAAAAATTTATTCCACGCGTTCGTTCTCACTCATCTCACTGTTCAACATAATGACTGGATAGTTGGGCAGTACTGAAAGTATATATATTCTAACAAAGCGGCTTGGATATCGGAAGTTTCTGGAGACCCCAATACAGCTGACTCAGTATCAGGCGAGCCTCGCTGCAAAAATCCGTCTACATGACTTTCGTTGATTTTGCATGATCGATCGCAAACGGTAACTGTCCTGATTTACGAGTTAGTACATTATAGTCATCGATTTGAACTCAAGCAGGTACTGTGATTTTTGTAAACTATTTCATCGCTACTGTCTTAAACGATGAAGGAAAATATGCGAGGTAACCGCGTATTTCAGAATCAAAGACTATTTTTTTTTAAATTTTACTTGAAAAACGAAAGCATATTTACGATCGAATTGAGAAACCTCCTCTTTTTTAAAGTCGGTTAAAGAAATTAAGCTTGTTCCGCACTAGAAATTTTCCTGTATCGTTGGTAGGATTAAAAACATTTAAAACTCACATACGCAAACATCCAGATCCGGAATAACTACTTGTAGACCGTACAAATATTTGTTTCGTGCGAGAAGGGAACCCACGACACGCAGCGCAGCAGTCGATCGCTCAACCACTCCACCAACCGTGTCGTCTAATGACAGTGTGTGTAACAAAAATAACAGTATCATAGTAATCATTTTCTCTATATCAGTATGCCTAGTATGAGTTTTCATTACGAGACTCGATCGTCGATATCGACGGCGTTTGGCGATTGGTTCAGAGCTGTTACAACCTTGAAGCGGGCCAATCGATGAGTCAAACGCGGTCGATATCGACGATGGAGTCTCGTAATTAAAATTCATACTAGGCCTACTGATGCATTTTGCAAAGGATTCATCAATCGATTCTTTGTGTATTCTTAAACTAAGCTTCTATAGCCAACAAATGATGAGTTAGAAGTACTGTAACTTAACATTACTGCGCCTGAAAACCATAAAAAAGTAGTTCGTTTAGTATAATACATGTGACATCCCCCAATCCACACTAAACCTACAAACATAGTGGCTTATGGCCTACTCGACCTGATCCTACCCAAGTGTGATTTATTTTATCATTGAATATTTAACAGTTTGATTACGAATGTTTCCAACCTAGGCACATAAAGGACGCGTTACTCTTTTTTATATGAAAATGCGTTACGTTGCGGCCCGATGCGGTTAAAATACGTACTTAGCTTTCGTGATAATCTCACTGAACGCAAGTGCATGACATAATTATTTATTTTAACACTTTACGTGTCAGTGGCGTAAAGTTCAAGTTAACGTTATACTTTGCCCACATAATCAGCCTATAATTTTCCCACTGTTGGGACACAGGCTTCCTCTTGATGAGTGGGCCGTACTCTACCACGCTGACCTATTGCGGGTTGGTAGACGTCACATGTCTTCGGAGTTTTTGGCTCTAGAATATTACGGTTTCTTTACTATGTTTTCTTTCACCGTTTTGATAGCAGTAATTTGATGGAGTTCGAACCTACATCTTAAAGAAAGAAAGAAAGAAAATAAATTACATTACATTAGCACAGACTAAAAGACACACAATACATCAGATAAAGACAAACATTAAAAAGTAAAAAATAGTAATCCATACTTAATATTATAAATGCGAAAGTAACTCTGTCTGTCTGTCTGTCTGTTACGCTTTCCCGCCTAAACCTCTCAACCGATTTTGATGAAATTTGGCACAGATATTCTTTAGATCCTGAGAAAGAACATAGGCTACCTTTTATCACGGAAAAATTTGATGTTCCCGAAGGAAATCTAAAAGGCGCGATATAACCGAACTCCACGCGGGCGAAGCCGCGGGCGGAAAGCTAGTAATAAAATAAAGTAAATTGTGATAAAACAAATTAATGTAGAAAACTAGCAAGAATGTGTGCCAGACAACTAGTGCCTGACACTGGTTTTCAACTGAACCTTATGTGTGAGGTGACGGATGTAACAGTTGTATACAGCAACGTGACTTGTGTATGCAAAAATATAAAAAATAAACAAAATAAAAACAAAATATAATAAAATGAAATAAATTACTTACAACTTTTAGGTCCACACGGTACCACTAGGCCATCGGTGTTCTCCATACCTAGCTTACCTAGCTAGCTGCTAACTGCTTTTCAATACCTAGCTTAGTTCCGAACAAGTACGAAAGTCTAACTTTCCAGTTCCTAGTCAGTCACAGATTGTTTCGCAAGAACGAAACTATATCGACTTGTATCGATGTGGTTTAGATTTTTCCCACTTGTATTTTTCACACAGTAATAAGACGAATATATTGCACCACTAAGGGGCGATGACCTCTTCTTCAGATAGAAAGATTAGCATTGATCACTGTAGTGTATCTATCCATACTAATATTATAAATGCGAAAGTATGTTTGTCTGTCTGCCTGTCCAGCTTTCACGCCAAAACTACTGAACCGATTGTAATGAAATTTGGTAGACAGATTGTCTAGAGCCTGAGAAAGGACATAAGCTATAAAACATCCCGCTATGACCAATAGGAGCAGAGCAGGAACAAAAAATGTTGCGAAAACGGGAGCAAACGCGGACGTACATATTGTTGCCATTATTTTAACAGGCGCTTATTTTATATCAATTACTAAGCTCTTTCGGTTCGATTAAGCTTACGCGGGTGAAACCGCGGGGCACTGCTAGTTAATAGATATTTAAACACTGTCTCGTTCACACAGCGGAGATTGGTATACAGGATTTCTTTCAGTAAAAGGGAGTGGGCTGAAATCCACTACGCGATCCCAGTGTGGGTAGGTAGATCTCACATGTCTTTGAAGTTTCGGTTCCAGCCCAATCCGGTCGGTTTTCCCGCGATGTTTTTCTCTGTGTAGTGTTGATGGAATTATTTATCCAAAATAAAAGCTTTCTAGGTTCAAACCTATGACCTACAACTTGTACGTCACATTCGTCGTGTGTAAGGCAAAGTCGTTCCCAGTGAGCCACCATTCCCAGAGTACGCGAAATGTCAATAAGCGCAATATACTTTTTTTTAACTATGGCATCTCGCAGTTGACCTTAAGAGGACTACTTAACCGGACTATCCTGTGGCTGCCATAAATGAATGTAAAGCCTCTAGCCAGGGGCATCAAACTAAGCGACAACACCCTAATGGCACCCCCTGTGGGGAACAACAAGGGACGGCTGGATCGAAATTTTTATTATTAGTTCGGTTTGATGACCGCGGCGTTTCCTAGTACTAGCTCTGAGACGAAACGGCTGAATCAAACTCAGAGGTCGTAGTCGGGAATTTATATTTACTGGCTCAGCTGCGGCGCGGGCTGGCCTTCATCGGACAAGGATATGTTCCTCCCCTATTACGTGAGACTTAAACGTAACTGGCGAAATGTGAAGTATACTATAGCATTAAAACTCTAACCAACCTATTGAAACAAAAAAGCAGTACTCGACGAAAAAACAATACGAATAAAAGACAACTACACATACTCCCTCTCTATATGATATAGAGAGGGAGTATAGTTAAAAAAAAAATGAATAGACTATATGTTTCCTTCGAATATTTTTGTTCCATCTAACGAACCACCCAACAAAGCACTTCATGACAATGGGAATTCTAATTGAATTGTGATACAGATTGGTAGTGCATACAGACAATAAAATGTATCAATCAATATTAATTGATAGCAGATGTTTGAAAATCTCTGCGATGAATGCGAAGAAAAACCGACCAAGTGGACCACGAACAGTGAAGGGTTCCGTAGTTTGGATAAATATATATTGCGCGTGGCCAGGAAGAGAAAGAAAGAAAATGCGTTTGTTTGCGGTAAGCATGATGAATAAAAAGGACATTATCATAAATAACAGGTATTGCGTCTACGCAAAACGACCTGCAAACATGAAATGACACCTATGTATGCCTATACGATCAATAGCTGTGCAACAGCGTGCACAGTATTGATCAAATCGATCGCAAAAATAAGAATGTAGTGATCGCTTGTGCTATTGCGGAGTATGAGCAGTCTTGGTATGAAACCCTAGGTCAGGTAAAATATTATTGGATTTTTCACCAGGAGTTTATTACCGATTTTTAATAGAAACCCAAAAACTATCTGGTTCATTACATTACATCATTATTTAACAAAGCACAAAACTTACCCTTTTTTTAAAGTTTTCACTGATTAACTTCTGATTACAATATGGCTGTGTGAGACCAGTCGGTTACCGGACAGTTAGATATGACGGAGTTATAAGGGAGCGATTTTATAACTCTATCATATTTTTTTGCAATTTGTGCACGGAACCTTAAATATAGAGGAACTTGTGGATATCCGAGGTTGTGCAATTTTGTTTTGTTTTTTTATTAATTACCGACATCGGTACCAGTGAAGCTTTCAAACTAAGTGGTTTTTTCGATTTGCTTATTTGCAAGGCTTTTGTTCGCAGACCTTTATATTGCTTCGAGTATTTGCTAATCAATTTCATTAAGCGGCAAAGGAGACGGATGAAGGTTTTTTTTTTTTATTAGATAGGTAAGACTAGGTTTCTATGAGGCAAGAAACAGAATAGGTTGAGCGAGGAGTGATAAGGGAAATAATACAGTAAATGATAGGATGACGGGGGAATTGTAGAAGAAAATGGGTTGAGGAAACCCAAAGTCAATGAACTCAGCCTTTCGCGGCCCTCTACTAGAATTAGGCTTCTCCCACTCTTCGCTACACCACCCTGTGTATCATAACATAACAAAATAATACTCCGCTGTCGCTAGAAATCGCAGTACAGCGGACAGAGCTTCGGTGGGATCTCATGGCGATATGGAGAGTGCGATTGTTGCAAGCCATTGCTGGGCACGCCACAATACCGGCAGTAAATCCCCTTTTTGAGGAGTGGCTAGAGAGGTGCCACGGCGCCCTCACCTTCTGCCAGACGCAAGTCCTCACCGGTTACGGCTGTTTTGGGAGGTTCCTGTCCCTGATAAGGCGGGAGGAAACGCCAGGGTGTCACCAGGTCACCACTGTGGGTATCACCCTGAGGTCACGGTGGAGTATAAGGTGGAGGTCTGCCCGCGTCCGGGCATTCAAAGGTAAATGAAGTAGAACTACGACCTTATATCATAGAAAATATTGTATTAGCTAAATGTATATTATATTTTCTATAATAAATACTACACATTTGAAGTAAACTTTTCATACAAGAACAATAAAGATTAAAAATACAAAAATAGGTATCTAAATTCAAGATTTTCAAGCATTATACAGTCAACAAAAAAGTCAGCAACGTTCCGTAGCTAACATATTTTTAAATGCTATACCTAGTGCTTGCTCGTGATCCCGGCTGGTGATAAGCAGTGATACAACTGTTGATAATAAGCTCAGTAGTTTATTAAAAGCCTATTTATTCTAGTCTGTAAGACACTTAAATTGCAATCAGACGGAAGACCGCTTCAGCCAAATTGTTCCAGTCTTAAGTAAAAAAAAAAAAACAAATACACGTTTCTGTTAATAAATACACCTACAACAGTCTGAACGGGAGTAGAAAATTGAAATCCCCTTACAACGTAGTCACTCTTCACAAATAAAATCGTCCCGCATCCTTTGGCAGGAAATTAAAATTTTGAGTTCGATAAACTTTCGTCTACGCGTACTCATAGATGGAGCTGTGTAAATGGATAAAATGTCCGCACAAAGCGTGTGCAGAGCGGTATGAATGAACACTTTATTCGTGGATGTTTTAGCGGTATTTTGCGTTTTGATAATTTTAAATTATTTCCGAGTATAATGTACCTATATGACCAATTGCTATACTGGAATATTTTTGATCCAAACAGGTGTCTTTTTTAAATATTTTATTAGAGATATTAAAACATGAAACATTAAAGTAATAAAATAGACGGCATAAAGGACTTTTATGAAACATTATTTTAGGCGCATGGTCTGATATTATTTTAACCTATGCACATTATGTTTACCTATTAATAAAGGGTATATCTGACACCACGAGTACCATGGATTCAGTACATGATTCTGAATCCCCCAATGGTGAATTTTTTTCTTAAAAACGAAATGTGCTCTTTTTTCACTTTAGACCGTTCATAATTGCTACACTTTTAAAATCCAACAAGATTTTATAGTTAAAATGAATTAATTCGCTAATTACACAAAAAGCGCAATGTAAACAAAACTCGAAAAACTATCCTATCAGCTGATTTAATAGAGTTCACATTAGGGGTCAACGTCATACCTACAGACACGCACGGCGGCACGCTTGCAGCGTTCAAAGGCCGAGCTGACACTTTTTTTAAACATTATGATTTCTGTAACCGCTCAGTAATGACATAAATGACTATCATAATTTTATTACTGGCATGCCACTTATAACACGTTAGGCACAGGAGGTCCAGTCTTTTCGCGAAGTTTGCGTTACGATGTCAGATACACCCTGTATAACTGTATAAACAACGCATGTAAAACTCTGTTTTAAGTAAGGGGAAAATAACCATCTTTCCGTATTGCTAATCAAAAATTACGATAACTTAACTAAAATTCAAGATGTAAATATAACTTACAGCTTTATAGGCTGGCACTCAGAAATATAGAAGCTGGATACCAGTATAAAAACAAACAGAATTGTATAATTAACTCCGGAGATTATCCCTACCTACAAACATACAAGCAAGCAAATACCTCTTTATAACATTAGTGTAATGTTTCTTGATTTTAAAGGTAAACTCCATTTTTAATTGTAGGTTTTTTTAAATGTTGCGTTTCTGTAGGTATTTCACCTGTACCCACCGGGAGTGTTCTTCATTACGCAAAAGATGTTTATTTTAAGATATATAATTATGGAGTTGGCGTTTTGATGTACTGGCCACTTTGATCATAATCTGGCGTTTGATTGAGTATTCTAAATTCAAATTTATTAGAATATCAAGCTTGTTTATTTGTGTTCCATTTATTTTCGCGCCATTTGATTCTATGTTCGGATTATGAAATACTGAAAATATCGATTTGAATACGAGTTCCACCGTGGCACCAGCGCTATAGCAAAATCACGAATTATTAATGATGTGTATAGGGGAATCTACTGTATAAGAGAATACGGTACGTTTTTAGTTCATATGTACACCGTACGAGATCCTAGTTGACTATAAAATATTAAAAGCAATTGTGGAAGTGGATCCATCGCAAACCACGTCAGAATTAGCGGCAGGCTTCGGTGTGAGTGAAAGAATAATTTTTAATTCAATTGAACTAAATTGGAAACGTGAAGTCAGAGACAGCGGCAGTCAAAACCGTTTATTTATTTTCGTCACCAAAATGTTCTAATTCTCGGTATTAAATTTTTTTCCAGCATAGGAATCAATGAACTACCTATAAAATAGCCAAAGTGCGTAGTCAACGATGGTTTCAAAGAGTTGATTAACACTTCTGTTATCAAAATCTTACTATCTGAGAAAAATATTTTATTTTAATAGAAACCGAAATCACAATTAAAGAATTCTGATCTTATCTCTTTTTTTCTTTTCTTTTAAGCTTCTATTATAAAATTTCAAAAATGGAATGTAGCGGCAGCGGTGAGGTTTGTGAAAACTAAGGTTTATACTGTTGAGGGTTTTAATTAAAACGATGTATTGCGTTATTGAATCTTTAAATTATGTATTCGCCATCTTATATACAATATTCTAGGATAGGGGAAAGGGAACAATACTTTTTGTAAAACCAATCACAGAGAAGAATTGCTATGACGTGTCGTATGATGTCGTTCTCTGCCACGAGATGTCGCCTTCAGTTGCTTTGTGTGAACTTTGTGGTATGAGTTCTCAACATGCCCCCGGCCTTGGAAGCAGTGGCTTTCAATGGTCTTCAGGCAATGCATCGACGTCCTGTATTAGAGGACAAATCTTGGTGTATGCGCGTCTCACAACCCCTGATGACGTCTGTATATCAGCCACACGGGATATGCCATCCTTTCCTGGGATAGTGCTTAGGATACGTCCCAACTGCCACTTCAAAGGTGGAAGGTTATTGTCCTTTATAACCACTAAGGACTTTGGTTTGAACTCGTCCTTATTCGCCACCCACTTTGTCCGCACCTGCAGTTCGGAGATGTATTCCTTCGCCCATCGGTTCCAGAAATGTTGGCGAAGTTGTTCTACTCTCTGGTATCGCCGGAGACGAGTAGCTGGAACATCATGTAGGTCGTCGCCGGCTGGCGCAGTTAGTGGTCGGCCAATGAGGAAGTGACCAGGAGTGAGCGGGGAAAAATCATGAGGATCGGAGGAAAGAGGAGACAGAGGTCGGGAATTTAGTACGGCTTCTATTTGAGCCAGTACTGTGCTGTACTCTTCGAACGTCAGGTGCGCGTTACCAATCACACGACGAAGATGGTATTTACTCGACTTTACTCCTGCTTCCCACAAACCACCAAAATGCGGAGAATAAGGGGGAATGAAATGGAAGTTAATATTTTGACTAGATGCGAATTCTAAAATATCACTTTTGCAAGTACTTAAAAATTTTGAAAAATCATTCATCACACCTACGAAATTACGACCATTATCAGAGTATATATCTGCAGGCTTACCACGGCGAGAAATAAATCTTTTTAAAGTACATAAATACGCTTCACTGGAGAGGTCACTGACTAACTCCAGGTGAATAGCACGTGTCACGAAACAAATAAAAAGACAAATGTACACTTTAATAATCTTAGCACCCCTACCTTTGCGGTTCAAAATGAGCACTGGCCCAGCGTAGTCCACCCCACACCGAACGAAAGGAAGACTAGGGGTTACTCGCTCCCTAGGTAAGTTACCCATCAGAGGGCTAAGCGTCTTACCTCTAATGCGAGTACAGGTAACACAACTATGCACTACCTGGCGAGCCAAATTCCTACCCCCAACAGGCCACCACGATTCCCGTAAATGAAAAAGTAATGCCTGCGGAGCAGCGTGGAGAAGCTGAATGTGCTCATGACGAAATAATAAATTGGTAAAATGATGTTTACTATCAACTAATACTGGATGCTTTTTACCGTAAATAAATTCATCGGAATTACATAAACGACCACCTACGCGCATCAGTTTGTGATCATATAGAAACAAATTCAATTTAAACGAACAACTTTTACTTTTAACTGTTGCATTATTAGATATTGCTTTGTATTCAACTGGATATGATTCCATTTGACAAAATCGAGCTAATGTTTTATCAGCCTGGTCTAGTTCGTATACGCTGAGGGCGCCTGTACGCTTATTATTTTTACAACGACTGTTATTTAAAAAACGTAACATAAAGGCAGCCGCACGCCTCATACGTTTAAATTGAGAGAACCGATGAAAGGGAAACAAAGATGATTCATAACAATCCTGAGCTATGACGGCAGTGACGCGTGACCTGACCTCAGGCAACTCGCGATGTTTGAACGAGTCCGAACCTCTATGATTGTTTATTGAGAAAGAAATTCGGATTTCTTCGGTCGCGAAGAAATTCCGGACCCTCCCACCACAAGGTAGACGAAGACAGTTCTTCCAATCGAGCGCCACGTGAAGCCAGATCCGCAGGGTTATCTCCACTACGTACATGACGCCACGGGACGTCCGGCGTAAGGTCATGAATTTCTGCGATCCTATTTTGAACAAATGTCTTAAGTTGGTTAGCGTTCATGTGCATCCACCCCAAGACAATCGTGGAATCAGTCCAAAATACTACGCTTTTAAACGTACAACGTAATGAGTTACGTACTTTGTCATACAGACGAGCACCTAATAAAGCCCCACAAAGTTCGAGACGTGGTATACTAATAGGTTTTAAAGGCGCGACCTTTGTTTTTGAAAGTAATAATCGAACCGATACTGTTAAATCATTATTAACTGTGCGAATATACAAACACGCGCCGTACGCTGTCTGAGATGCGTCGCTAAAAATGTGTAACTCGATATACATAGGCTGTGTACCTATAGCGTGGCGGGGTATACGAATAGTGTTTAGCGCTTGCAATGAAATAACAAACCGGTTCCACACGCGCACTGTGTCACCTGGAACCTCATCATCCCAACCTATTTTTAATAACCATAATTGTTGCAAAAGAACCTTTACAACAATTATAACAGGACTTAATAAGCCGAGAGGGTCAAATATTTGTGAAACGTTTGATAAAATAGACCTCTTAGTAACAGCCTTGTTGTTTACAATATTAATTTGAGAATTAAAATAAAGGTTGTCGCTTGCGTTATGCCAACCTAACCCTAAGGTTTTAGTACTAACATTTTCATCTAAACTTAAAAGTTTAAATTGACTAGACGACTGGTCTTTGTGTTTAAAATTAAATATCCACTTTCTAAGTGGAAAGCAACCCGACTGCAGCGCCTTCAGAGTTTTATCGCATAGATCTAACAATTTAATTTTATCATCTAATCCTGTAATGTAATCGTCGACATAAAAATCCTCTTTTATAGCTCGCGCGACATCAGGATCAGGAGATTCAGATGCTAATTGTTTTAGGCACCTAACGCTCAGAAAAGGCGCGGAGGCGGTTCCATACGTCACGGTATTTAATTGATATATACCTAGAGGCTTTGAGGGATGGTCACGCCACAGAATCATTTGCAACCTGCGCTGACCCTCATCCACTAGACATTGCCGGTACATCTTCTCCACGTCGGCGCATGCGACGTACTTATGCTGCCGAAAGCGGAGAAGAATTGCAATAAGATCACCCTGTATAGGAGGACCAACTAGTTGCAAATCATTCAGTGATTTACCCGAGCTCGATGGTGCGCTTGCATCAAACACCACGCGCAACTTGGTGGTGGTGCTGAGCTCACGGAACACGCCATTATGCGGCATGAAATAACACGGGGATTCATAGAAATCTACCTGTGTCATATGGCCTAAACTAAGATACTCCTTTAAAAAGTTAGAATAAAGCATTTTATATTCAGGCGATCGATGCAGACGTTTTTCTAATGCAAAAAACCGACGTTCTGCTTGTGAATAAGATTCTCCCAAGGTATCAGGTGACTGATGGAGTGGAATTTGCACGCAGAATCTCCCCTCGCTATTGCGAGTAGTAGTGCGAACAAAATGAGCTTCGCATGCACGTTCTTCCTCAGTCTGTGCGTCTCTGACCTTAGGCAGTTCCTCAATTTCCCAGAACAATCGAAGTTGCATATCTAACGAATTACTAATATTGCAATGAATTGGCGCATCTTTGCGCGTATAATTAAATAAAGGTCCGGAAATAATCCAGCCTAGTTTGGTATTCTGTAGAAACGGACCACTAGACAAACGAAACTTTGTAGTGTTATTTTATTAACCTACATATACTTACTTCTTCATACTCATATATCATTCATTTCTGCAGGTCATAATACGCATTCTAGTATTATGAGGCGCTGTTCTGATAATATTATACTACACCAAGACTCATTATTCTGCTTACAGACACGGTCCTCAACTTCAAGCCAAGTTTCGGCGACTTGGCGATAACTAGGCGTAAGAAGTTGTACCTGTGCTGTACCGTATTCATTTTTCCTACACAACATAACGCTATAATTTAAATATTTACATATTTACATATTTACAATAACATTTTCATTGTTATGACAGTTTTTGACAACGCTGTTGATTGTCTCTATGACAACCCTTTTTCTTCTAAATTCTTAACTGCCCGGCTAGCTCAGTCGGTAGAGCATGAGACTCTTAATCTCAGGGTCGTGGGTTCGGGCCCCACGTTGGGCGCCAAACTGTCATGTTAGACAGTAAAAGAGGAGGGAAGAGGGACGAAAACAATTTATTAAATAAAGCAAATAAAAAGTAAAGATAAAGTATAAAAATGATAATGATGATGGGTGAAGGGATGAGGTGAGGTACAAGTAAAAATATAAAAAAGGTAAAATATAAAATATAAAAGTAAAGCTTCAGTGACGGCCTCGGCGGCGGAGGGCCGCGCAGAGGGCCCGGCGGCTGAAGGTGGGTGAAGAGGGCCGGCGCAGATACCCGGCGGCTGAAGACAGGCGGTTGAGGGTCAGCGAAGAGGGCCGGCGCAGAGGCTCGGCGGCTGAAGCCCAGCGGCTGAGGGCCGGCGACAGCTGTAGGCAGGCGGTTGAGGGTCGCAGAAGAGTTGTGGAGGAGCGGGGCGGCCGAGAGGGCCGACGGGGGGAAAATGTAGTGTTATTTTATTAACCTACATATACTTACTTCTTCATACTCATATATCATTCATTTCTGCAGGTCATAATACGCATTCTAGTATTATGAGGCGCTGTTCTGATAATATTTTACTACACCAAGACTCATTATTCTGCTTACAGACACGGTCCTCAACTTCAAGCCCAAGTTTCGGCGACTTGGCGATAACTAGGCGTAAGAAGTTGTACCTGTGCTGTACCGTATTCATTTTTCCTACACAACATAACGCTATAATTTAAATATTTACATATTTACAATAACATTTTCATTGTTATGACAGTTTTTGACAACGCTGTTGATTTGCCTTTTTTCTTCTAAATTCTTAACTGCCCGCTATCTTTCTATCGGATTTGTTATGCCGAACTCCTTTACGGTATTTTATATTACTTTTAAATATTCAAATATTCAAAATTTTGTGGAATGCTGAGGTTTCTTCGGAAGCCCTCTCAGAACGTTGACAGTTCAGTTTTTGAGTTCAGTTTTTTAGTGCAGCTTGAGTCGCGGCCTGGTGCTTACATACGTGGTATTAGTTTATTTATAGAGTGCTTTATCTCTGCAGAGCCCTCCTAGGGTTACCCTCTCCCTCGCGGAGAGGGGACCCTCCTCCGATAAAATTGACGGAGCCGCTCCATCGTGCTGCTGCCGGCTCTCCGTTGCAGGGGCCGGTCCTGCATTCTGCTGCCTGGTACTGTCTCTGTGGGCGGCGCCACCGCCTCTGATGGCGGCGCCGCTGCTGTAGCCGGACCTCTGCCGCGGGAGCCGCTTTTTGCCGCAGCTTCTGACCCTCCGCTGCTGTTGTCGGCCCTCTCGGCCGCCCGGCTCCTCCACAACTCTTCTGCGACCCTCAACCGCCTGCCTACAGCTGTCGCCGGCCCTCAGCCGCTGGGCTTCAGCCGCCGAGCCTCTGCGCCGGCCCTCTTCGCTGACCCTCAACCGCCTGTCTTCAGCCGCCGGGCATCTGCGCCGGCCCTCTTCACCCACCTTCAGCCGCCGGGCCCTCTGCGCGGCCCTCCGCCGCCGAGGCCGTCACTGAAGCTTTACTTTTATATTTTATATTTTACCTTTTTTATATTTTTACTTGTACCTCACCTCATCCCTTCACCCATCATCATTATCATTTTTATACTTTATCTTTACTTTTTATTTGCTTTATTTAATAAATTGTTTTCGTCCCTCTTCCCTCCTCTTTTACTGTCTAACATGACAACTTACCGTGTTCTAACAGATCCCAAAACCTATCTGCGCCAATCAAAATGTCAATATTTTTATTGTCTAGAAACTCCGGATCGGCCAACCGTATGTTGTCTGGAATACAGACTTGCGCGCTTAATTTACTGACGGCAGGCAACGACGCCGTAATCCTAGACAGCACATAACAATTAATGCGCGTAGTAAATGAATTATCGACGAAGGATTTGATAACGATATTACACGATTGTGTACTATGTACTACCGAATCACCTACGCCTCGAACTTCGTTTGTGGACTGTACTAATGATACGTTTAAGAGTTGACATAATGATTTAGAAATGAAACAGCGCTGGCTTCCATTGTCCAGGAGTGCACGCGTTTTATGGTAATTACCGTGTACATCTGCTACTTCAACGATGGCTGTTGACAATAACACGGACAGCGTACCTATAGATTTACACGATTGCCTTTGCATGTGTGCCTTGTTTACCTGTATAGAGAGTGCAGAGCCTGAGGCGGCTGGCGCGGTCGCGGGGAGGTGCGCATGCGCATCTCTCATATTAGCGCGCGACGCCTCAGTGATCGTTGTGGTATGCAAAGTAACCGAACTGTTAGCGTTATTATTGTGCAATAATGAGTTATGTTTTTGATTGCAGTGTCGACAAGGCCCAAACTTACATTTGTTTATGGAGTGCTTCGAACGTAAACAATTGTCACATAAGTTATGCTCGCGTACCAGTTTAAGCTTTGTATCTAAGTCGGATTCGATAAACTCTTTACACGTATACAGTGGATGATTCGCGTTACATTTTGCGCACGTTAACTTACCGCGTTGTTTATTCGTTTTATTCGGTTCGCTAGAAACATTGCAGTGAGACTTAATATGACATTTGGAGTATCGTTTGTTGCTGTCAGTGCTTTGAGCTTCTTTGTTATGTGAATGCTGCAATGCCTCGAGCATGTCTGCTTTGTTACGCAAAAAGTTAATTAACACATCCACCGATAAACGTTTAAAATCATTGCCGTTTGGATTCGGGAACAATGTGCACTTATGAGACCCCCATTCTCTTTCGGTGATTTTATCTAACTTCGACACCATGATATTAATAATTAAACTATCCCAGTAGTCTGTAGGCTCACCTAGGATTTTAAGTGCGCGTAAATTTTTCAAAATAGTGTCTATTAAATTTCTAAGTGAAGCAGGCGACTCTTTACTTATGGAATTTATATTTAATAGTGACTTAATGTGGTGATCAACTAAAAGTCCGCAATTATTGTATCGATTGAGCAACAAGTCCCATGCAACCTGATAATTATCAGACGAACATTCTATGGAATGTATGACCAGTTCTGCGCTGTCCTTTAAGGACGATTTGAGATAGTGAAACTTTTGAATATTGGAAATACCTTTAGAATTATGAACTAGTGTGGTAAATGTGTCTCGGAATTCCAGCCAGTGCTCATAGGAACCGTCAAATGTAGGCATGGAGATAGTGGGTAACTTGACAGCATGTATTGACGGGTCGTGATTATGAGTATGATATGATTTGGAGCAGTCAGCAACCTCACCAATGTTCGTCATCAATTCAGCTAATGATATTAAACTATAGCAACTATCTTCAAATTGTTCTCTTTGGTTTAATTGTTCATCTAATTCACTATCTGACACTATTTTGTAAGATCATTCTCCGTATCTCCCGCAAAGGAAAGACTTATCTTTAATATTTAAATACTTTTATTTATCTCCACAGTAATTACACAATAGCTCAGTACAAAACATATATCCTTCCAGAAAAAACCCCCACACCGCCTTCCTTTTTTTTACCATTCCCCTCTGACAGTTTCTTTTTTTTTCTTTTTCTCCTACCTACCTCCATTTCTAAATCAACCTTCATAGTAGGTATTGATATTTTTGCTATTTAATAATGAAACCTTACACTCGACCATCCTGACAACGTGTATGACCCCATACACGCATCAGTTGAAAACCTTACACTCGGCACACATTCTCCATTAATTCATATTACATAGAAAATACATCATTAAGTCTGTGGATCAGTATCACCATATATTTTTCTATTAAATAAGACGAGGTCAAGTTACGAACTCGCTCGCTCACGAAGTCTCGCACTCAACTCTCGCTTACCAGTTTAACTATATTTACATAAAACATTTTTTCAAGATGATGAAACCAGGTCATGAACCCGCTCGCTCACGTGGTCTCACGCCCGACTCTCATCAATCCCGACTTGTCATAATGTGGCCAAGACATGAACTCGCTCGCTCACGAAGTCTCGCGCCTGGCACACACCTGACACACTTAATTCGACCGACATGATGAAGCCAGGTCACGAACTCGCTCGCTCACGAAGTCTCGCGCCCGACTCATCCGTCGTAACTCTTAAAATATCATAGTGAGATCGGATCACGAACACGCTCGCTCACGAAGTCTCGTGCCAGACTCTCACTTGACATTAGTATTCCTATAAATTTTATCACAATTATTGTATCGTTTACGTAATCTCTATATAAACTTTAAACAAACATAAGAAACAACAATCTAAATTACCAAATAAATCATGAACATATTTTATAACGTCACGGCGGATCACCATCTAATAAAGTTGTATCATCGTCACTTTTATCATCCATAGTATCAACATCATTTGCCAAAGAAGTTATATGTATCCATGGCTGTATACGATCAGAGGCCACAGTAGTTTTACATCTATGTTTCATTCCTGCAAAATCTGGTATTTGGTGCTACTTTGTATCTGTCGTTTCCCAATACTCTCACTATTCTGAATGGACCCTCATAAGTAGGAAGAAGCTTTGTGCACTTGCCATCGTTTTGAAATGTTGATTTTGCAATTTTAACCAAATCCCCAATACTATACCTACGTTCGAGCTGGCTTACGTCCTTTGTCATAATATTCCTTTTGTTTTTCCTGTTTCCTATCGATTCTACTTTTAACTTCTTTATGAACTAATGAAAAATCATTGGACTCGCGGGCAACATCTGTAATTTCATTCAGTGCTGCGTTGCTTTGACTATTTATTGAGGTTCCAAACATTACTTCGGCAGGGGCACGCCCTATTGTTTTTTGTAAACTATTATTGAGACCCCATTGAATTCTTCCAAGTTTATTATCCTTAATGAGATAATTTTCCTTGATGTAGTTAAGGCCCTTGGAGTCTATGTCACTATTTAAGTTTTCTCGGATTCTACCCAGCTTAGTGTCGTTTAGTTGGAGGGTAAGTAACCAGTCGTCATGTTACTAATAATTAAAATACTAGGGTACTGTAACGTATCTTGTGCAACTATACCTGAAACGGAATTTCTTGAGAGTGCATTCCGCGTGAGCCATCCTTGCACCTGCTCTATATTCCGCAGTGCAGTTAAACTCTTGCAAAGCGAGCCACCACCGAGCTATTCGTGGTATGCGTAGAGCGTAGAGCACTACAGTCGGTGACAACCTTAAACTCCTTTCCTAATGAAAATACTCTGAACGTTTTAGAGCGCAAACTACGGCTAGAGTCTCCAGCTCATATGAAGTTATTTTCTTCTGGTGTCGTCTGCCGGCTGTAGTATGCTACGGGTTTTAGTGAATCAGTACTACCTTGTGGTCGCTGCAGCAATATTCCCCCTATACCTAGTTTACTGGCATCGGTATGGAGTTCTGTTTCAGCCGAGTGATCATATATGGCAAGTACTTGTCTAGTTACTAACCTAGACTTCCGCAACCGGAAAGCCTGCTCCTGTTTATCGGCCCACATCCATTTTATATCTTTCTCAAGCAACTTTGTAAGCGGTGAAGCTACCTCAGCAAAATCTTTGATAAATTTCAGTAGCTCACCAGTCCTAAAAACTGTCGAACTGCATGGACATTTTCAGGTCGTGAAAATTGAGATACGCACTGAATCTTGGCTTCGCTGGGTCTCATTCCTGATGAACTAATTTCGTAACCTAAATACTCTATTTTATTTTGCAAAAAGCTACATTTAGATAAATTTAGTTTTAAATTGGCATTGAAAATCTCATCAATCCTTCACAGTATTTGAATTTAACATTCTGTAATCAATACACATACGCACGTTGCCGTCCTTTTTCCTAACTAAAATTATAGAGCTAGAGTAATTTGATATGGACTCTCTAATTATACCTCCTCCCAAGATTCCGTCTATCATAGTTTGGACTTTAGTACGTTCGGTGTGCGACAGCCTATATGGTATATATACGACAGGTTCATTATTGTTAAGTTCAATAGTCATCTGCGTGGCGTTAGTACCTCCTAGATCTTTTAAATTAAATGCAAAACAGTGTTCATATTTTCTTAATTAATTCAGAGTCTAATTTTATCACTTTCGGGCAAAGGGTCACCAATTTGTATTTGTTTTTCATCAATTCTTTCAAAATGTTGTCACTTTTCTTTATTATTTGATTTTGTTGGGACAGAAATTACTTTGGTAACAAGTTTTATTTCCTCTGCGCGAGAGAACACAACATTTTCTTGAATTGAACATGGTATTGAACATGGCGTTATAGTTATATTTGTAAGGCCATTTCTTACCTTATAAATGTCACCAAGTACAACATACTACTCATTAGGTTTCCCTATAACTTAGGCACTCAACAATATATTTCCACTAAATAGTCTCCGTAGCCGCCTTAGTACTGACCATACCATACAGCCTGGTATAACCTACTGTTCTAACTCTATACGCTCATCTAACATCGTTTTCGTAAGAATCGGAGGGAATTTCCGTACTAACATCGAGGAATTGCAACTTGGTTGCATCCTTGATGACGACAATGTGAGGCTGTTCGGTGTACGTTTGGCCAATGAGCATGGGCTTGTCCAAGAAATGATCAGCAACAACTTTGCAATTCACCCTAGCTTGGACCCCAACGATTGATAATTCAAGTGTCACCGACCCTAAAGACTGAAAAATCTCGTTTCCGAAACTTTCATGGTTGAAGGTACCCCATTATGTATGAAACCTAACTGAGAAGCACTAGATTCTCTGATTAGGGTAACCTCACTCCCAAAATCTACGAATGCTACTAACGGCACGCCGCTAATAAAGACGTGTTTAGTAAATTTTGCATTTGGGTTTAAGTTAGACATACACATTGTTTTATTTTCTGTGTTAGCCATTGTAAATCAAAAAATGAAAAAAAATGAAAAGAGTGTCCATAGAGTTTCTGGCCCGTTCTTCTCCATAGGTACCTACCTACTCTTTGGGATGGGTGACTAGCTTCACCTTACTGACTGACCGGCCTCATGACAATTCGAAAGTGCCTGTAACTGGTTTATTGAAATAAATGCTTTGATTTTGATTCTATTTTTATCCTGTTCAGTATTATTATTTGTATTTGAATTATTATGATAGTTATTTTTATTTTTAGAAAGAAAGTGTGAAGGATATTCCTTGTTACTCAACAAAAATTGTAATAGTTGATCGGGTTCTGAGCAGCGTAAAGCTAACGCGCTCGATTTGGCAGTTCTATCGCTAAGACCATGGATGATACAGTCGACGGCTCGTTTTCTAGTTATTTCACATTGATTTGTCAGAGCTAATTTTTCGTAAAAATAATTTTCGAATGGTTCTTTAATCCTACTCTTACGTCTTAACATGTCCTCCAAGCACTAACCATAGTTTTGTTCGCATGGAAAAGCGTTAAGTAATTTTTCTTGCCACTCCGGCCATGTAAAACGAATAGTATTTAAACTCTGAAACCAAGTTTTGGCCAGTCCTTGGAGTTTTAGCATTGCAAAATGTATTATTGTCCTATCGTCCCAGCCGTAAACAGAAGCGCACTCATTAACTTTCCGAAGCCAGACGTGCATGCGTTGGTTTTCCATACCTGGGTCAAATTCTAGTAAAATATTTTTATAATCCAATTTTTATTTGAGTGCGCACTCTGCTCAGCCGGCTGTGACTTGTTCTTAAGAGATTGAATGACTTTAGCAACATCTTTTGATGTAAACAACGGACTACAAGACCTGGAGCGACGCCCAGTCTGATGCCACGCTTCCCTTGCTCTTCTTAATGCTGCTGGGGTTGCTCGCTGTCCAAGCGACAACTACGCCTCTCGCTGTTGAAACGAAGGTCACGCCGCTCGCTGTCTCAGCGCCGGCGACGTTCGTGTTGCTCGCTGTCCCTACGGCCGTCGCGCTGCCCACTACGTCGTGAGCGTAGTTCCTTATCACGCTCCTTTTGAACGTCACGCTCTAATTGGAGAAAGCGCTCTCGCGCACGCTCCAGATGTTGCTCGCAGTCACGCAAGCCCTGACTACGACTCTTGCTGTAGCAGCTTTGTGATCGTCTTCGTTCCATGATGCTTCGGTCGTGAGAAGTTGCCGTTTTTCGTAGTTGGCCGGCCGTATCATAATTCCCCATTCTCTGCAACTCACAACAAATTGACTCTAGTTATTATCTATATAAGAATTATTTTACTATATAAGAATGGGTAACTTATATAGCTAGCTACGTCATAATACCTTTTAACAGGGACGCGACTATTGTCAACAACCGGACACAGGAAAAATATTTATAACCACACATTGCTCGACGTGGAAATCGAATCCAGCTTCCCTTGGCTCACCAGTTGGACTAGCAACCAACGAAGCAATCTCAAGAGGCAGATTACTTACTAGACAGATATCTTACTAGATATCTAATCAATTTATACTAAACTAGCTGTGCCTCGTGGTTTCACCCGCGTAAGCTTCGAACCGAAACAGCTAAGTTGATATAAAATAAGCGCCTGTTAAAATAACGGGAGCAATATGTACGACCGCGTTTGCTCCCGCTTTTGCAACATTTTTTTGTTCCTGCTTTGCTCCTATGGGTCATAGCGGGATGTTTTATAGCCAGTGTCCTTTCTCAGGCTTTCATTAAAGACTTTCTGTGTACCAATTTCCATTACAAACGGTTCAGTAGTTTTGGCGTGAAAGCCGGACAGACAGACAGACAGAGATACTTTCGCATTTATAATATTAGTATGGATTGTGTTGAAAATAAAAATATGTTTTATTTAGTTTGGTTATTATGTCACATATTTTCCAAAAAGGGAACGTACGTCGCCCAAACTCACATTTTGACAGCCATGCATATGTATTATGTAATTTTAAATTTATTTGGTTATTGCGGGTTATTACAATTGGCACACACTTCAAACATTCGTGAATAGGCTGTGTACTTGTGGAAGTTAAATATAAATAGAAAAATCTCGTAGACAGTACTTACACTAATTATGCATGGGTTCTTTCCACTTCTGAGATGTAAGATCATTCTCCGTATCTCCCGCAAAGGAAAGACTTATCTTTAATATTTAAATACTTTTATTTATCTCCACAGTAATTACACAATAGCTCAGTACAAAACATATATCCTTCCAGAAAAAACCCCCTCACCGCCTTCCTTTTTTTTACCATTCCCCTCTGACAGTCTCTTTTTTTTTCTTTTTCTCCTACCTACCTCCATTTCTAAATCAACCTTCATAGTAGGTATTGATATTTTTGCTATTTAATAATGAAACCTTACAATTTCTTCTATTTTAGTTTGAATGTCGTTAAATTCTGAAAATAACGTAGTACATCCTTGAACCCTCAATTTTAAATCAATGCGTTTTTGATTTAGAAAGTCATGATCGCAATCTTTTATAGACTCTAAATATCTGTTAAATTTGGTAAGCCTGCCCTTAATAATACCACGTTTTCTAACCAAATCGCGAACTAACTCACTGCTTTCTACACTTAGTAAAATAGGAGATTTGTCACGGGATCTAGCAGAATCAATAGGCATTTTGGTGGTCAGTGAAAAGAGGAGTACTCACGGTTTACAATCGTCAGATCAATCACACACGCCCCTGATGCTAGCAACGTCACCAGGTTGTAATTGACTGGAAATCTGATAATCCGAGACTACAATGCGGCAATTTCACTGAAATAAGAGCACAAGCACACTATAGTACCAAATAGAACTCACAAGAGATGGAAAGGAATAAGGATTGGCCCCACCGATTGCGTATGATGTCCAATAAACCTCGTGCGGCGTTTTCTTCTCGATCCGCCACGTGCTAGGAGTTCTACCAAAAGTCGCTCGGCGATCTCGTTGGTATCAATATCCCAATGTTCAGTTCGAAGGTTCAAAATGTTCGGTTCGAAGGTCCAAAATGTAGCGGCAGCGGTGAGGTTTGTGAAAACTAAGGTTTATACTGTTGAGGGTTTTAATTAAAACGATGTATTGCGTTATTGAATCTTTAAATTATGTATTCGCCATCTTATATACAATATTCTAGGATAGGGGAAAGGGAACAATACTTTTTGTAAAACCAATCACAGAGAAGAATTGCTATGACGTGTCGTATGATGTCGTTCTCTGCCACGAGATGTCGCCTTCAGTTGCTTTGTGTGAACTTTGTGGTATGAGTTCTCAACATGGAATGTTAATCGACTTTTGTTGCGCAAAAAACTTTTGTTGCTAACCGTACGTTGTACTTGTCTAGACAGTGGAAAATTGAGTCGGTAGGGTTAACATTCTAAAATAGACATTATAAAATACATGTTTATTTGCGATGAAATTCGGAGCTTGCTATTACAAACAAAACACACACACTAAACATGATGTGATTATAATATCCCGTTTTAAAGTAGGTAATACAGGAGCAGCCATCTTCTATCATTTGACCAGGATCACTTTCCATTGAAAATAGAGCTGCGCAGAGCTTCAGAAGAAGGAAAAAGGAGGAAAAGGCTAGAAGGAAACTACAATTTTACCACAAAAGCTTTCCACGATTAACTTTGTATATATATATTTTTTTTGTTTTGATTTTTACGTCTAAACTCTAAAACACCAATTTCACGTGCAAGGACTTAATCCTTGTTAATATTATAAACGTGAAAGTGAGTGTTCGTGAGTGAGTGAGTGATTCTTTTGCATAAATCCATACTAATATTATAAATGCGACAGTAACTCTGCCTGTCTGTCTGTCTGTTACGCTTTCCCGCCTAAACCTCTCAACCGATTGTGATGAAATTTGGCACAGACAATCTTTAGACCTTGAGAAAGGACGTAGGTTACCTTTTATTGAATAATTTGATATTCCCGAGGGAAATCTAAAATGCGCGATAAAACCGAATTCTACACGGGCAAAGCCGCGGGCGGAAAGCTAGTACTTTTATAAATATAGCGCATCGTGATCATGCGAAACCGTTCCACTTCCATGACGGCACGCTTACGCTCCACCAATGGCATCCTGAATGTGTTTTCAGACCAGTTGAACTCTCTCCTCTTACATAAGTAGATTATGGTCCAGACGCACTTACATAAGTCAATTTAATACTAACATTAGGCTAAGCTATATTATTACTAACATTATAAGAATAACCGTGATATTACACTAGGTCCTTTCGGAGATGGAACATTTTGGCTTTGTAAGAGACTGTCTAATTTATTGTTATTTTTTCTTATGTATATAAGTGAAGATATTGTTAGGTATTGTTAACTGATTCTAATAATGTCTACAAGGCTGGGCTAATTTTAAAAAAAATCTCCCCCCCCAAAAAAATATTATTTCGAAAGAGCGAGGTAACTTAATGCATGTGCAGTTAGCAACACGTTAGGCATACATGCGCGGGTGAAGGGGGGCAGGGCAGGCAGCACGTGGTCGCATCGCTATTCGCTCCACCACAAATAGTGTTGTCGCTTTTTTAAAAAATACCGTATTTTGGAGAAGTTGGAATTAATTCGCGGAAAAAAAAAGATTCTTTCAAAATTCATTAGTATTGTCACTATGATGATTATGCAAAATTTCATATTTTATTTGGTCATGTATATACCTAACATTTATTATCCTTTTGGGTCGGACGGGGTTTTCTTTACATATTGTATAATTGTGTCTACTTAGTTTAGTTTTAAGATTTTCCTATGCCTACGAGTCACAAAAAATATTTTTATCTCTTTCTTCAATAACTTATTTAATTATTTTTTTTAATTTGAATAAGTGTCAGTTAACTTTACCCAGCATACCTGTGTGTATGCGTGTGTGTGTTTTCTGTCCTTTAATAAAAACACATGAAAACACTTCGTAACGGCAAAAGTCGATAGTAATGCAGGTAACAAAGTTGCCTTGATAAGATTAGACGGTCTTTGAGGATATTCATAAAACTCACCTTGGTACATTTTTACCGTGTTTTCAGCCGGATAAGCAAGGTTTCAATTAACGTGTTCAAAACTTTGAAGAAACGGAAACTTGGCCTTTATTGTGTGGACGGTCGAGAAAAATTGCTCAGGTTATATTGATGAAAGTTTTGTGATGAAATCTTTCTAAGGAAAAAAGAATCAAAAATCTTTTCTTACCTTACCTTAATCTTATACTTATTTACCTTTAAAATCGTTTTAGAAAATCCAACACTCATTAACTGTGTCTGGATTTCATATAAGTATACATTTTTAAGAATGTTTGATTAAGTTAAATTAAAAAAGTCGTTTTGTTTTAAAAAAAACCGGCCAAATGCGAGTCGGACTCGCACACCGATGGTTCCGCCGTACAAACGTAGCGGTTTACAATTTATGACGTACTAGCTTTCCGCCAGCGGCTTCGCCCGCGTGGAGTTCGGTTATATCGCGCTGTTTAAATTCCCCTCGGGAACATCAAATTTTTCCGGGATAAAAGGTAGCCTATGTTCTTCCTCAGGGTCTAAAGATTGTCTGTGCCAAACTTCATCAAAATCGGCTGAGAGGTTTAGGCGGGAAAGCGTAACAGACAGACAGAGTTATTTTCGCATTTATAATACTAGCATTGATTTAGAATTTTTCACAGTTTAGAGGCAATTAGATTAGAAAAAATATTTCATGTCATGTAAGCAAAAATAATATTTTAATATTTTATGTAACTTCAAATTTATCATTTTCACAATTTTTCCTTTATCTGTCTGTACTATAATATAACGTTGCTTCATGCCGAATTTCAAGATTTTGAGTTCACGGGAAGTACCTTGTAGGCAAAGAGATTTAAGATATATAGAGAGGGCATGTGTCAAAATGGCATAGAAAAACTGTGATCCCATGGCTCAGTTCCGCCATCTAGTATAATATAGCAAAATTAGATCGACAATTGGAGACATCAAATAGTAAAAATGAAATACGTTTATATAAAATACTAGCTGACCCGGCGAACTTCGTTCCGCCTTAAAGGCAATATCACATGACTACTTTCTAAATTAGGATAATTTTAAATAAATAAATATTATTATTCAATGATTTTTTATTTGGGAGCACAATCCTGGCGGTTCTTCGGAAATCTTTAATGTGCTACAATACTCGGAAACAACATCCATTGGCCCAATGCAAACGTCATTGCGCTATATTATATGCGTATAGAAACGCTGCCCGATTCAAATCAGTATTTGATGAATTTCTTCTTGTGCTTCGTAAATTATTATCTAGCGCTTGATCTCTGAGGTTTGCTCGACGATTTCGCATTGCCAACTGAGCCGTTTCATGGGCTGCCTCCCTTTGCTCTGGTGCGTGAGAAGCACGAAGTCGAGCCATACTAAGGCTGCGCTCTTCAAGTGCAATTTCTTGCTCTTCTTCAGTTCTTTTTTTTTGTTTTGGATGGGAAATCATCAAATGACCTCTCCCGCTCTGGGCGGAGCGGAAGGGCGTGTCAGACTTTTACCTAGACTAAAACCCACCCGTGTTCCTTCACTTGCCTGTGCAACGGCCAGTACCATGGTTTCTTTTTTAACCAACCCGCAACCCTGTGGACCAGTCCTCGTGGACCCCGTCAAGGTGTGCTGACATCTCTTTGAGGCGCGTGTGAAACATAACGCGCCGTCAACTCGGGCCTGGTTCTTACCAGGAGGCGAGCTGCCTATCGCTCGCCGCCCGCAAGCCCGCGCCTACGGTGGTCGGGAGTCCGATGTTGCCACCCGACCAGGGCGCTTCCTGCGGCGGTTTGAGGCATGAGAGTAGTGAGATTTCCGCTCCCTCACGCGCTACGCCCCCTCCTTTGCCAGCATCACTGCTTCACAGAAGGAGGTGAAAGCTTGCCATCATGCACTCTTGCTCTGGACTATGGCCCGGACCAGGGTCGGACGCGAGAGATCGCCACCGATCGCCGCCACGAGGACACGGCTGTGCTCTACCCAAGCCAGGCAGATCTCCACCATATGCTCCACCGTGTCCTCAGGGCGATGCACACAGTGGTCACCCTGGCGTTTCCTCCCGCCTTATACGGAACAGGAACCTCCCGAAACAGCCGTGTCCGGTGAGGACCTACGTCAGTCGGAAGGTGAGGACGCCGTGGCGCCTCTCTAGCTACTCCTCAAAGAGAGGACTTACGCCGCTATTGTGGCGTGCTCTGTGCTGGATTGCGACAATCACACTTTCCATGTCGCCATGAGATCCCGCCGGAGCTCTGTCCGCTGTACTGCGATTTTATGGATTGGATATGGACACAATTTAATGGATGTTATTATACATATAAACGTTTATTTTTAATTAATCCATCTATTAAAAGAAACCTCATCAAAATCTGTTTCGTAGTTTTAAAGATTTAATCATACAAAGTGACATAGGGAAAGAGAAAGTAACTGTGTTTTATAGTATGTAGTGAAGTGGTAAATAGCACAGCAATACAATATTAAAAATTTTGAAGTTGAAGTTTGCTTTGGGGCTTTTATTAAAAAAATTAAACCGGCAGAGAGTATTTATATTCCTTGCTTTTAATGAATGCATCAACATTCAACCGGTAAGATTTTTTTTAATATTCTGAGTAGTGCAGCAGTGTGTTTGTACTATTTTTAACAAATGAACCGCTAACTTATATTTTGACTGAGTTGTTTTGTTATTCCATGTCACGTCATACGGGAACGACGGGAACAACGGGAACGGGATAAAAAGTATCCTATGTGATATGTCCTTCTCCCAGTTCTTGTCTACCTCCCTACCAATTTTGAGCCATAGTGGTTAAGCGGTTCTTGAGTTATAAATAGAGTAACTAACACGACTTTCATTTATATACATAGAGTTCATTCAAATCGGACCAGCCCTTTAGGAGGAATTCAGTGACGTACACAGGTACAGCAGATTTAGGAATATACCCATGAATATACCCAAACTGGTTAAGCGGTTCTTGAGTTATAAATAGAGTAACTAACACGACTTTCATTTATATACTTAGACTGCATTCAAATCGGATCAGCCCTTTAGGAGGAATTCAGTGACGTACACACGTACAGCAGATTTAGGAATATGCACATTACATATACATTTGTAACAAAAATATCATACCTCTCTCTACTCCTAGACCTCTTGTTTCAGTCTCTTTAAGTTAAATAAAAAATCTTAAATATTTATTTCTATTTATTTTTTCTCTCTTAGTTCTTATGTACAATTTTCTTTTTAAGTAACTACAAAAATTAAAAAAAAACTATAAACTTGTTTAAAAACAAAAAAAAGCAAGGGGTTTGAACCGAGGAACACCAGCCATCGCGAGTAGACCATACCACTATCGCCTACGCCACAGCCGCTATGTCAAGCCGCGCGAAATTAGCGCCCATATTATGCGTGAAATATTGCGAAAGAGAAAACCCGAAAACATGCGCTTCCCCAGACATAAGACTGATCAAGATCGATTTCTCGTCCCAGAAAACCCCCACATATTAAATTTCAGCGAAATCGTTTTGGCCGTTTCCGAGATCACATGCTTCTTCAAGCGATCAGCACCATCTGCCGGGCTGATTTGTGAATTTAAACCATCCGGGTCGCCACTCAAACGCATACAGAAAAATTCATTAAAATCGGTCAAGCCGTTTAGGAGGAGTTCAATGACATACACACGTACAGCAGAATTATATATATAAAGATTATGTATAGTAATGAACACATTATATCGTTAAATAATTTACCATATCCCAGTTAGCCACGCCAACATACCACGAAACGAAAACAAATATAAAATATCATTAAATGGCAAATGTAAATACTTAAAAACTTATTATGTAAATAAAAGTCCCGGCTATAAAGGGCGTGGCAGCTCACATATGCATAGTAAATATATCATGTAATATTATCCTTTATACCCAGGTACCTCTGAAGTGGCTTCTAAGGATCGGTGCACCACCCGCCTTCAGTAGCTCTGCCGTTATTCCGTCATCGCCCGGCGCCTTGTTGTTTTTAAGCTGTTTCAGGTACCTCATTTCATCACCATAATCATCATGAGCTTATAACAGTCCTCGGCTGGACCTAGGCCTCTGCAATTCCCCCTTTCAACTCCACTTTCGGCCACTCTCATCGTTCATCGTTCTCACCCTGTTACTACCAGCTATCCTGCGAAGATCGTCGCTTGTGTCCCACCTTACGTTTGCCGATTCGCGGTATTCCCTCAAAAACACGTCTACCCCAATGATTATCGGTCCTATCTTATTTTAAAACGCTTGTTTATTTTATTAAATTCTCATTGCTGGGACATAACACTCTTCTGGGTGAGAGAGGGGCGTTATCCATCACGCGGAACAAGTTCATGTTAGTTAATCGCAGATGTCCTCGATTTTTTTTTCTACAATCCATCGGGATATTTTTTTTTCATCGTTTTACGTCTTATTTATATACAAAGTTATTTTTTCTGTACACGAAACCTGAATAGTTTGTTCAGAATAATAAACTGAATCGATTCCAATAATTTTTACACCATGTTATATTTTTTCCCAAATATATTTAAAAATCTGACAGTATTACCATATTTTTGTAGGGACAACCAAGTAATATAACAAGCTCATAACTTTGTGATTTTCACGATAGCTTTTTGAAATTTTGTACATAAATACTTTACATAAAAATACTGGACACGTGTTTCAGGTTTCGCATATATAAAAATAACATTGTATATCCTACTACTATTATAAAGGCGAAAGTTTGTAAGTATGGATGTATGGATGTTTGTTACTCTTTCACGTAAAAACTACTGAATGGATTTGAATGAAACTTTACCACAATATAGCTTATACATCAGAATAACACATAGGCTATAGCTTATACATCAGAATAACACATAGGCTACAATTTTTGAGGTTTCTAATGTGAGGTCGTAAAAAAACACATTTTTTGCGCTTACATTGCAAACACTGACTGAATCCTACAAGATAAATCAAAACAATGTACTACAGTATTGTACAACATAAAAAGGTCTACAAAAAAGTCCGTGATGGTATATATTTATCTCTTAGGAATAACCCACAATAACCATTTTTTATCCTTTACTTTGTACGAGAAATAATGGCTTATTTACGAAGCGATTTTAAGCAATACAGTATTAATCCTTATCCAATTAAGTATCTTAAATACATTGTGCATTTAATAAAGATCAATATGGCTTTTTACAGCATGTAAATTAAATAAATATTTTCGAAGATATCACAGATTTAAAATGCAGAGTCATAGCAAATTCGGCGATAAATACCGTTTCGGTGATAAATACCGGCAGCGGTGCCAGGCGAACGGGGCGTGGGGGGAGCGGGGTAGGTGCGATGGGGAAGAAGTGGCTCATCGCTGAGTGCGCGACCCGAACGCGGGCAGACGCGTGAGGGCAGACGTCGTTGACGGTTGTGTCCGTTTTGCGAAGTTTCAAGGCACTAGCGATTTGATAAAAACGTATGGTCGCCTACTTTAAGTAATATAGGCCTAAGGTTAGTTATTGCCAGGTTTCTTTTTGGTTAGGAGTTACACGTACAAAAAGATACTTCATTTTTACGAATTACTTCATTGATAATTCAATTACTATATAGATAGGTTACTTACAGTTAATTATAACAAATTATATAAATAGGTTAATTATAACGAATTACTTCATTGATAATTGAATTACTATATAGATAGGTTAATTAAATAGGCAAGGATTGCATTAAAGTACAATCATAACAATAACTACCGTACTGTATTTTTTGGAAGTATAGAAACAACACGTACTTAAGAATTATGCTGCGAAAGCGTAAGTCTAATCTTTCCCAAAGCTCTAATAAAGCTCGAACTATGAAAGTAGCTAGACTTAACGAGACGTTTCCACAAGCCGAACTGCGAAGGCTTAAACAAGCAGAGCGTGAGGCAGCTCAAAGAGCTGCTGAGACACCAGAGCAATCCCAAGATAGACGTCGACAGCATGCTGAGTATCTAGCATCTCAACGGGCTGCAGAGACACCCGAACAGTCTCAAGCTCGACGTCAACAGAACGCTGAATATCTGGCATCTCAACGGGCTTCTGAGACACCCGAACAGTCCCAGGATCGACGTCGACAGCATGCTGAGTATCTAGCATCTCAACGGGCTGCGGAGACACCCGAACAGTCTCAAGCTCGACGTCAACAGAACGCTGAATATCTGGCATCTCAACGGGCTTCTGAGACACCCGAACAGTCTCAAGCTCGGCGTCTTCAGCAAGCGACTTACATAGGGTCCCAAAGAGCTACTGAAACTGTTGAAGCTGCTGAAGCTCGCAGACGCGCTGTTGCTGAAAGGGCACAACAGCGACGATTAATATTTACAAGAAACGCGTGGGGAGTATTCGATAAAGCTGCATTTGAGTACGATGAAACTCTTGATTACGAAAGCCATCCATACTAATATTATAAATGCGAAAGTAACTCTGTCTGTCGACAGACAGACAGAGTTACTGATAAAATCGGCTGAGAGGTTTAAGCGGGAAAGCGTAACAGACATGTTACGCTTTCCCGCTTAAACCTCTCAGCCGATTTTGATGAAATTTGGCACAGACAATCTTTAGACCCTGAGAAAGAACATAGGCTACCTTTTAACCCCGGAAAAATTTGATGTTCCCGAGGGAAATCTTTAATTTAATGAAAGAGTTAATGATAAAATCGGCTGAGAGGTTTAAGCGGGAAAGCGTAACAGACATGTTACGCTTTCCCGCTTAAACCTCTCAGCCGATTTTGATGAAATTTGGCACAGACAATCTTTAGACCCTGAGAAAGAACATAGGCTACCTTTTATCCCGGAAAAATTTGATGTTCCCGAGGGAAATCTAAAAAGCGCGATATAACCGAACTCCACGCGGGCGAAGCCGCGGGCGGAAAGCTAGTATATATATATATATTTGTCTTCATGTGATAGTTGTTCTTGGCGTGTCGATGATAATCTAAATGAAGTCAGCCTAAAATCCGGCAATTGATTTATCAGCAAGAAATAGCTAATCTATTCAAATTTCTCGTGAGCCAAGGGCTGACTTTTACCTTGGGTAGAGGCTAAGTTTCTTCATACAACGCGGCAATGCTACCAGCCTATTGGATACATTAGCTGTCAGCAGCGATGCGAAGGATTTTGTCGGTACCATATTTTACCAACTCATCCACGTAATGTGAGTGTGGACGTGTGGTCAGCCTCACTTGTTGACGGCGCCCGCCAAAAATGGCGAGCCATTCTTACCAATCGGGGGTCGGACGAATCTTCTAGGACCCCGACTTATGGTATTGGAAGGAGCTGTGGGGTTTTAATGAGTAGGAGTCCTAGACAGCCCTCCATTAATCCTAGACGGCTCATATGATGAATACCCGCCATGAGGATTTCCCTACGATAAGAAAATGGAAAGTGAATGCTAGAGATTTACACTATTCAAAGCTCACACCAAGCTTACGTCACCTAATTTTCCATGGTGAAATTTTTACAGAATCAATCGGCATTTTTATTTTATTTCCTAAATAAATAATATAGACATTCGCAAACCCTAGACAAGTAGTAATATTTCTGTACGAGCTTTCAAAACAAAGATATCTCCGCAATCCATATTTCCTTTTATTTTCCTTTTCACCGAGTTCGAACAGGCAAAGTGTAAGTATGAATCGAGTCGAAACCACTCGGCTCGTATGAGTATTACTGAACAATACGTACACAGTACTAGGACCTACTCATGTTACATATGCAATAAAAGTCACAAAGTGCATTCTTTGCGAGAAAAGCTAAAAGTTTCGAACTCAACAATAGACGGTGAAACAATAACGAGAGAAATCTTTGTGATGATTGTCGTTTCTATGCGATATGCGACACAGGACTATGCGACAATATGCGTTTATATGTTGCGATTATTTTTTAATATTTGTTAGGTTATATTTATACCTAAGATTGTGGGTAGGTTGTACCATGTCAATGATAGTCAACGGGTTCTTCCATATTGATATACCCTTCATTTTCGTGAGTGACTAACTCCCATAAGTATCCACAAAGTATACACAATGTGTGGTTGCAATATTGCACGTTATGAAAGTAGTTTATGCTCTTTACAAAGAGTATAAAGACTACTAACCCGCACTGGGTCCGCGTGGTACCAACCCGCAATATGTCTGCGTGGTACCAACTCAAACTGTGCCCGCGTGGTAGATTACGGGCCTCTCCCTCCTACCGATAGGAGGCCCGTCTCTCAGGGGTGGGCACATTATAGCCTGGTTATGTATGAAGACTACTCGCTACCACGCCATCCAGTCTTGGCAATCAATCCGTGGCCCTATCGACCACTCAATGATTCCTTACTTCGAAACCACGTCAATTCCTTGGCTAGTCAGTCCAACCTTGCATTCATTTCCAGCGGTTTCATGCAATTTCTAACAGAGGATAATAATTACTGACATTTTGGCTCCAGTTACCAGCTTTCTAACGTGGTCACATCCGTACAATGATGTAAAGTAATTTGTTTGTTTATTATTATAGGATTTGTTTGTTTATTTTAATAATTATATACTAGTGCTTGGCTGTAATCCCGCCTGATGGTAAGCAGTGATGTAATCGTAGAGTGTAAAGCGCACTAGTTTATTAAACCTATTGACTTAAAAACTTAGGAATAGGAAGGATGACGGCAGTTGAGCGAGGTGATGCAATGTTAAACCCAAGACCAACATGACCAAACGATGCTGCGCTAGAGGGAGATTGATCTGGAGACTCTCCACGACCAAACTCCCGAGACAACAACATTTGGCGCATCGTACCCGCCACACATCGCAACACAACTGCTCAGACCCGTCCTCCGTACGGCTTCACCAGACATCATGCCGGAACACGACGAATCGCTTGGCGGCAAGACTTTGTTTGGTGGGTGGCAACTTCCGCCGGCAGCCGATGTTATGGCATACCACCGAGTAAATAGAAATTATTAGTCTTATATATAAAAAAAATACAGTGAACTTGTCGGTTAAAGGTGGCCACGGCACTTATATATATAGTTAGTCGGTAGTAATCCCTTTGCCTCAAGACAAGTCTCGAATTAGGACTTTTTATACTGATGTAGTGTTTAGTTTGTTGGTACAATATTTCACCCCTCTAGGTGACCACTCTAATCTAACAAAAAGCGACACTACATAAAAATCACGTCACAGCTAGATGAGAAAAAAAAAGTGTAAATAGTATCGTCGCCATCAAAAGTTCAGTGGCTCTTAGTGCCATCGATAGGGGAGTGTAGTCGGGCACTTGAAAGCCCTGTGTACGTATGTACTGTCGGAGACAGAACAGAATATGAAGAAAAAAAAAAAAAACATGGAGCGATTCAATTTATTTTCTCGTAAAATTTTAAGAAACGAGAAAGTTTCAAGTTTCGGGAAAACGGTCGTTGAAATGTGCAAGATTAATTAGACAAGTAAGACGAGGTATAATGCTTCATTTTAATTTTAAAAAAGTAAATGGTTTCAGTAAATAGAAAGAAATTAGATTATTTTATAAAGAGAGCTTTTAGCTTTTACAATAATGCACTTTAGAGATTCACCTTTTGTGATTCAGTACGATTTTTTTTAATAAGTGTAATTTTAATTAAATTCTATATCTATCTTATTGTTACTTGACATTTCATTTTTTTATATGACATGACATTTGTTAGACATTCTTTTTAATATTTCAACAAACATTACTGTAATATTTGCTTAATTTGAAATTTATAGTATAATTTAATTAGGTATTATTTTATTCTTGTTTGTTTTTTTTATATTTATTTTTTGTATTACATTTTTAAGCTGATGAACTACCTATATCTATAACGAGTCATAATTCTAAGAAAAGTATTGTAATGTGGATTGTTTAAGTTAAGTTGGTTCCGAAGGTGATTCGATTGTATAGGACTGAAATAACGGCTCGATGAAGGGTACTCTAATATTGTTATTGTCTATAAATACGGAAACCTGACCCTAGGTGGGGGTCGGATAGCCGGATCGTCACGCGCGCATCTATTGTTTACGCTCACGTCGCTAAAGTTATTTCCGAACACCTACACACTATAAAAAAAAAAAAAAGTGAAAGTGCATCATCAGTGCAGTGAAGTGGGAAACAGTCGCACGGACCCTCTAACCTGCACCCGGCGTTTCTAACGCCAGGGTCGCGACAACCGCGCGTTCCCAGCGGGATGCCCCAGCCGGGGATTCCGCCCAAACCCCCTCCCCGTGAACAACACCATAGCGGGGGGGAAGAAAATGCCAGAACCAGGAGAACCACGGTGGCACACCTGGCCTCACCCGCGTCGCCGTCACCCAAGACGCCAGCGACCAAGCTCCGGTCATCAGGAGCACCGCAGACCACAGCCCAGATTACAAAGTACCCGACGCCATCAAGTGCGGGTACTTCGAAAATGCAGCCCATCCGCAGAGTGGGCCTGTGAAGCGGACGCCACCGCCCTCACCGAGGTCCTACGCATCCCCCCTCGCCCCTCGGAGTTCAGCGCCGGCGTCGCCGTCGTCGAGATCGCTGGTCTCGCCCGGGACGAGCGAGTCAGAGGCGTCGTCGGACGGTAGCAGCGACGACGACGAAAACGACACCACATACCGAGAGGTAATAAAAACTATCATTCCCCGGACAACCCGAGCAAGTCTCGAACGCCGAGCACCCAGCGCGTCGCTACCGGACCTGTCCACGGCCGGAAGCATAGAGGTAAGCACTTTGTTACCTAAAGTCGCCCCCCCTGCCCGCGCAGCTCAACGAGCAGCTCAACGCCGACAGCGCAGCCCGGACGAGCAAGAAGAAGCGCCGAAGCGACGTTGCAAAGGTGAGTCGCCCCCCAAGACCTTCTCGGAAGCGACGCGCAACCCTGTAGGAGCAACAGGCGCCGCAGCCCCCCCTCCCTCAGCCCCTCCTGGCCGAGCGGAGGAAAAAAATAATCCGACGGTAGACGCAAAATCTACCGACGGAACGGATAAGACAGCGACGAAAAAAAAGTTGCGCTACCCTCCACTGGTGGTGGAGAAACTCCCACAGTGGGCGCACCACTTCCGCGTCCTTAAGGGAAAACTGGGGCGTGCCCCCAGTGCCAGACCGTTCGGGGAGGGGGTGAAGTTCACCCCCCAAACGGACACCGAGTACCGTCTGATACAAAAGTATCTGACGGTACTCGAAAAGAGGAAAACATCCCCTGGTTTTCCTACTCCCTACCAGCGGAGCGGAGCCACAAGGTGGCCATAAGGGGGCTGCCTGCGGACACGGCGCCGGCAGATATAGAGGAGGACCTACGCGCGCTGGGGTTCCAGCCGGAGTATGTTCGCGTCATCAAGGCGCGACAAGGACGACCCGGCTGTATATTCCACGCCGTGCTGAAGAAGACTCCGAATCTTCTGCCGGGCATCTATGAGGTAAGGGAGATCCTCTGCATGCCCGGTGTTAGGATCGAGGCGTGGCGTGGCAAGAGGGGGCCTGCACAATGCCACAGATGTCAGCAGTTCAGGCACTCCTCTGAACAGTGCCACAGACCGCTCGCTTGCGTCAGGTGCGGCGGGAGTCACGTGGCCAGAGAGTGCCCGCGGCCAAGGGAGGAGCCCGCCACCTGCATCAACTGCGGGGGGGCGCACCCCGCAAACCACACCAAATGCCCCGTAATGCGCAAGGAGGTGCGCAACAAGCGAGCGGGCACGGTCGCCATCACCGGTAGCACGCGCCGGTCAAACACGGCCGCAGAGAGGCCGTTACAGCCGACGCCGCTAGGGGAAGCCCAGTCGGCGACCCTGATGGCGGCCGCCAACGACCCACCAGCGCGCAACGCGGCCACCACCTCCTCAGGACGGAGGAGGAAAGGACGCGGCGGCAAGAGGGGAAAGGTCAACACGACCAACGCCGCTGCCAACCCCGCCACTGTCAATGTGACAGTGAACGTACCACCACAGAAGGGGGCGGGGCCTAAACAGGCTAGAATCGACGACCTCTCCCACCCGCCGACCAAAAACACCTCGCAAAATACGGTGAGTCGGATGGTCCGCGGCCCCGCGCCGAGCAGCTCCGCTCAGGAGAGGCGTAGTCGGCCGCCGCCACCAAAACAACAAACCGCCATGTCGGCGGGCGCACCCGGGGAAAGACACCCCGGGTCCACAATAATAGAGGCCGCTCTCCGGGTCCTCCAGGACATCCTGCTGGCGCTCAGCAGGGGTCAGGACCCGGTGCCAGTTGTTCTCACCGGCATAACAGACCTGATCATGTTGAACAGACATGTCTAAGCCGGTGAGAATACTCCACTGGAATGCCCGCGGCCTCAGGGAGAAGGTCGTGCTCCTCCGTCCGACGACTCTTCGCCGACGCGGAGGCCAAAGGGTACGACGTGTCCGGACCGGAGACGCCGACCCGCTACCCAGACAACATAGCACACTCACCCGACGTGCTGGACATCGTCGTGCACAAGGGCCTCACCTGCCAGATCGCGCAGGAGGTGCTGGACGACGAGCTGAAGTCCGACCACCAGCCAGTGCTCGTCCGCCTGACTGACCACACCACCAGAGTTGCCCATCCGGCGCCACGTCGACACACGGATTGGGACAAATTCAGGAAGGTAATGGAGGCCACCACGCCCACTCGGCCCGTCGCCGACGCCTTGGACGTGAACGAGTTGGCTGAGGGACTCACCGCCTGCATCAAGAGCGCCTTGGAAGCGGCGACATGCACATCCACCGCGTCACAGGGGCGCTACCAGAAGCTCCCCGCTCACATCGCCAACATGATCGCCGACAAGAGGCGTCTGCGCAGGCGGTGGCAACAAACAAGATGCCCCACCATCAAGAACCAGCTCAACCGTGTCACGGACAAGGTTAAGGCCGAGCTACACGCGCACGCATCGGAGAGCTGGGAGTACATTATAGACTCGACAGACGGCGACTGGGCGTCGGTACACCGGCTGTGCCGACGCCTAAAGAATACCCCAGCCCCGGTGCGCCCGCTACGCAACAGCGACGGGGCGCTACGCTACACGGCGGCCGACCGGGCCGAAATATTCGCCGAGCACCTGGAGCGTCAGTTCACGCCGAACCCGACAGACGCCCTGGACCATGTCGCAGCAGTGGAGCAACACCTTGGAGAGTACTTCAAGACGCCGGTAGCTCCAGACGAAGACCCCGTAGTTTTCTCCCCGGGCCAAGTACTGGGGGCAATAAGGAACACCAAGCCCAGAAAGGCACCCGGTGCGGACGGAATTACAAACACCGCCCTCCGACACCTGCCACCGAAATCGGTGGCGGCAATAGCGCGCCTATATAACGGCATACTCCGCACCAGAACCTTCCCCAGCTGCTGGAAGCAGGGGAAGGTGATCATGTTGCCCAAGCCCGGGAAGAACGTCTCAAAGCCGGAAAGCTACCGGCCGATCACGCTCCTCCCCACAACCTCCAAGGTGTTTGAGGCACTGCTGCTGCAACACCTGCTGCCGCACACCACGCCCCGCCCGGAACAATTTGGCTTCCGGGCGGAACACAGTACGACGCTCCAGTTGTCGAGGGTACTGCACACACTCACCGCGGCCATGAATAAGAGGGAGTACGCCGCTGCAGTATTCCTCGACATGGAAAAGGCTTTCGACCGGGTCTGGCACGCCGGCCTTATTTACAAGCTGACCAAGTCCACCGCGCCTCGTCGCTTGATACAGGTGGTCTCCTCCTTCCTGAAAGACAGGACTTTCAAGGTTTCGGTGGAGAACGTGACATCGAGCGCGCGCCCCATTGGAGCGGGCGTGCCGCAGGGAAGCTGCGTCTCGCCTGCGTTGTACTCGGTATACACCGACGACATCCCCGCCACGCACACTGCAACCCTCGCGCTGTACGCAGATGACGCCGCGTACATCACCACGTCGCTGTCGGCTGACCACGCGGCCATCAAAATGCAGCGCGTTCTGGACGACCTCCCCGACTGGCTCAGCAAGTGGAGACTGTCGGTGAACGCAGGTAAGACGCAGGCTATAATCGTCACGGCACGAGGCGGACGTCATCCACCGAACCTCCAGCTCATGGGGACCGAGGTCGAGTGGACCAAGACCGCCAAATACCTGGGGGTCACACTCGACAGCCGGCTCACCATGGGCCCGCACGTCTGCGACACCGTCGCGCGGGTTAAGGTAAGCCGAAACCTATTACGCCCGGTGCTCTCGTCACGCCTCTCCACGCGAGTCAAGCTGGGGATCTACAAAACCTACGTGCGGCCGCAGCTCACTTACGCTGCCCCGGCTTGGCTCGCCCTCACGGCCGAGTCGCACAGGAAGAAGCTCCGGACGCAGCAGAACATCACGCTGCGTCAAATCGTCAAAGCTCCCCGGTACGTGAGGAAGTCTGTAATCAGCAGGGACCTGCGTGTCGAGAGCATCGATGACTTCGTCGTCCGCCTGGCGAAGGGGATGTTCTCGCGTGCCAGCACCTCCGAGTTCCACCACATTAAAGACATTGCGCCCTGGCACGCGAGGCCTCCCGACAAAAAGAGATTCCCGCGTGACCTCATAGCAGACGTCGCGCTACCGGATTTGACACCCGGGTAGGTCACAAACACAAATACACGTGACCTACTCAGACAAGGATAGACACTATTCATTCGCAATACGACGCCGCCGTGCGCATTTGCGGACTGTATTTATATAGGCGCTATGCGCACGACGAACACACATGCACTACTCCACATGCAGGTACACACTCAGAATACCACACGAGCGGTGAATACACACCTACAAACCGCTCGTAACACACACTACCCCCCGCACCCTCGCAGCCTACCGTACATAGCTGGTTGAGCTGTTAGGGGGTCGGGGTAATCACCCGCTGTAGCAGAGCGCCAACCAAAGCCGACGCCCGGCCGCTGATCGACTCTTGCTGGGCCTTCACGGGGGCAACCCGTGATCCAACCTGGTAGGGGTCTGATCGCACGGGCGTCGTGAAACACTTCAAGCGCTCCTACAGCCACACACAACAAAGCACACCGTCCACCGCCGGAGGGAAGGCACACCCTCGCGGCGTCGACTTAGGTGTGCGAAGAATGAAGAGTAGCACCCCTAGGGTGCACCCCAAGGACGGGTCTCCATTTTTGGAGGCCGAGAGACCGAACCCACGGTCATGGGGCCATCAAGGAGCCCCCAAACCGTCTCCTCGCGCCCCCAACTCGGGGTCGCAGAGAGGACCACGAGCGAAAGGTGGGGGTCATTCTTCATCGAGCCGTCGAACAGAGCACACGTTCAGTTATCCTTAATGTTTGTTATACATAATTCTTATGTGCCTTATTTTATGTAGGTTCTATTGCTGATCATATTGCTGATGATTCTAAATATGTCCAGTGTGTAATGTTGTAAGTAAATATATACTTATGTATATGTTTACTCATCATGTATTTATTTTCTCCTATAATGTTTGCGTGAATATTATTTAATTACCCACACTCTGCTATTCTAACACATGCATCAGGCCATAAATTGAATAGTTTAAGTTATTTTCAATGTTTAATGTTTGTGATGTGGCAGTACTTTTTCAAATAAATAAATAAAAAAATCATATTTTTTAAATTAAACCTTCATAATAATATTAATCTAGAATAATTCTTCTCTTAATAATACATCATATTCAAGAAAAACGAAATGCAGCAAAGTTTCTGTACCCGACTGTACAGGCGACCGTAAACACTTTAACGTACGTATGTATACGTACATTCACACATGTACGTCGTACAGTCGCGTTCAATAGTTTAGAACGGACGCTATGGGGCTTATTGGGACATTCACCGTGGCTTTGGGAGAACCGTGCTGTTTTATATTTAGCCTATTAAACGCATACGCACCGTAAAACTCCTCGAAATGGTAAGTAAAAAAGTTATGACTTTGAGCATACGTAATACTTGGTACTTAACTAAACCTTTACTAATAATAAAGTTGATGCGTTTATTTATACGCATCAAACCTAAAACTACCAGTCCAGTTTAAAAAAAATATTTTCGATTCCATAGGAAGAAATTTATTATATACTTAAGGTAGGCTATTTATATAAGGTCAAATTGCAGGCTCCGTGGCGTAGCGATACCGCTGTGCAAGAGGCGCGGGTTCGATCCCCTTGCAGTGCAAATATTTGTATGAATGAATATAAATACTTGCACTGGTCTGGTCGTGCCTCGGTAAGCACGTTAAGCCGTTGGTCCCGGTTGCCATATGAACATCTAATGGCAGTCGTTACGGGTTGTTGGATCCCTCAAAAGTCCAAAAATTGGTCTAACTGCAATACTTCGGGTTGTAGAAGGCAGACGGCAGTCGCTTCACGGAAAATATGGAAGTTTAGCTAAAATCACCATTTTGACTAGTGATTTAAGTTTACTAGGCTTCTGGAATCTGGATTCCAAAGCTGAAAAGCTTCGGATGCGACTGGGATTAACGCTGAGATGATGATGATGATTTATATAAGGTAACTAGCGGACCCGGCAGACGTTGTCCTGCATATGATATTTCAAGCGATTAGGGTATTAATAAGTATGAAAGGAAAGATCAATAATATTATTATTATTCTTCATTTTGAAATAACATCAATTTTTCGAAAACAATTCGTTATAATCAATATTTGCACAAAAACAATTGTTAAGATGCGACGAATGTTTTACAATAACCGCTGAAACCTTCAAGTTTTGCATCAAATGCGGTCACAATTTGAGCCGAATAATACAAATTAGTAGGGCTAAGGAACAAAAAAATCGAGTGAAACAACTACTTGTTAAAACGGAAATACATCTCAACAATGTCACCATCATCTTCTGAGGGAATAACATTTTCAGAGCTTAATTTAACTGCCGAAGAACTAAACAATTTGAATGAGATAGAAAAAAGTCAGGAGCGCAACATCGGCAATATTCTGGTTCAGGCAGACTTGTCCGAGTCACCGAGGCCTCTCGCCACGCCGTCAAGTTCGGCGAGCCAAGTCAAGACATCATCAGCAAGCCGGGTTCGCCTGTGATGTTTGATTAATTACTATATGTTGCCAGAGTGATTAATATAGTCTAGGTATAATAAAAAAAAATGTATCAAATTAAAAAAAAAATAGTACAAATCGGTCCACCCGTACAGTTGCAGTATAGATAAATAACCTAAATACCGACTACAGCGCCATCTGCCGAATTGTTTTTTTGTGAATGTAAATTTTCCAGGCCCCCACTTAAATGCATAAACAAAAATTCATTCAAATCGATCCAGCCGTAAGGGATAAATAACATAGATACCGACTGCAGTGCCATCTCCCGGGCTGATTTGTGAATCTAAACCATCCCGGGCATCATCCAAACGCAAACGAAAAGAAATCATTCAAATCAGTCCAGCCGTTTAGTTGCAGTAGGTATAGATTTCGTTGCGGGACCCAAGACAGTTGAATCATTTCTTTGGGACTCGTCGAGCTTCATTGCTCGGCGTTTTTCTGGCGGTCTCCACTGTTGATTCTGGCTTTCAGGAGCTGCAGTGGGTTGGGAACAGAGTGGAGGGCTTTGTTCCAATAAAAAAAAAGTAGGTATAGATAAATATCCTAGATACCGACTGCAGCGCCATCTGCCGGGCTGATTTGTAAATGTAAATTTTCCAGACCCCCACTTGAATGTATAAACAAATATTTATTCAAATCAGTTCAGCCGTTTAGGATAAATAACCTAGACACCGACTGCAGCGCCATCTGCCGGGCTGATTTGTGAATCTAAACCATCCAGGGCGTCACCCAAACGCAAACAAAAAAAAAATCATTCAAATCAGTCCAGCCGTTTAGGTGCAGTAGGTATAGATAAATAACCTAGTTACCAACTGCAGCGCCATCTGTAGGGCTGATTTGTGAATGTTAATTTTCCAGGCCCCCACTTGAATGTAAAAACAAAAATTCATTTAAATCAGTTCAGCCGTTTAGGATAAATAACCTAGACACCGACTGCAGCGCCATCTGCCGGACTGATTTGTGAATCTAAACAATCCAGGGCGTCACCTAAACGCATAAAAAATTCATTCAAATCGGACCAGCGCTTTAGGAGGATTTCAGTGGCGTACACACGTACAGCTTATATGTAGAGGAATAAATATAAAGGAATATACCCACGGAAAGCATTGTCATCTACATTTTGTAACAAAGATATCATACCTCTCTCTACCCCTAGAGCTCTTGTTTCAGTCTCTTAAAGTTAATTAAAAATATTTAAATATTTATTTATTTCTATTATTTTTTTAAGTACAATTTTAGTTAAATAAAAAAAATTTAAAATATTTATTTATTTTAATTTTTTCCGCTTTCAATTCTTATGTACAATTTTCTTTTTAAGTGACTCCAAAAACTAAAAAAAACTATATACTTTTCTAAAAACAAAAAAAAAAAAATACTTAAGTCTGCCTGGGTTTGAACCCGGGAACACCAGGCACCGCGAGTAGGACCATACCACTATCGACTACGCTACAGCCGCAATGTCAAGCAGTGCGAAATTAGCGCCCATATCATGCGTGAAATATCGCAATATTTCTCGAAAACATGCGCTTCCGCAGACATAAGACTGAGCTAGATCGATTTCTCGTCCCCGAAAACCCCCACATATCAAATTTTAGCGAAATCGTTAGGGCCGTTTCCGAGATCACATGCTTTTTCAAGCAATCAGCGCCATCTGCCGGGCTGATTTGTGAATCTAAACCATCCAGGGCGCCACTCAAACGCATACAGAAAAAATCATTTAAATCGGTCAAGCCGTTTAGGAGGAGTTCAATGAGATACACACGTACAGCAGAATTATATATATACTTAAAGATATAAAGAAAATATATTTTTTTTTTAAATAAGAATCTATAGCGAAGTAATAACGGAAATGGCAATGCGACGCAGTGTGGGTCGCGGTAACGGGGCTGAGTCGTGGGTAAAAGCTAGTAAGTAAATATTTGGCATATAATTTAAGTATCGATACACGGTCCGCATCATCACTTAGCTTCTAGTATGATGGTGGCCAAACGCGAGCCTATCCCACGATAAAATGCCAAAATACTATCACGGAAAAGTAACTTTAGTATTAATAAACTATTTTTATTTATAACAAGCGACCCGCCCTGGCTTCGCACGGAGCAATGCAGATACTAAATACACTACAGAAAAACTGAGAACGTATAAAAACATAACGGCTCGCCGCTGCTCCTGCCGCCCCCATCTTTGAAAATATTCATTTAAAACATAATACTGTCACTGGCAATATAGATCTATATTAAATCAACAATATACCTATTTAAGGTATTAAATTGGATAAGGATGCTGTGTTGGTTAAAATCGCTTCGAAAATTAGCCGGTATTTAATTTCAGCGTGAATCCCAGTCGCATCCGAAGCTTTGCAGCTTTGGAGTCTGGGGTGCGCTTTACCAGTCTAACTGCTGATTTTAAACTTCGATATTTTCCATGAAGCGACTGCCATCTGACTTCCATAACCGAAGGCGATATCGAAGTATTGCAGTTTACAATTGTTGGACTTTTGAGGGCTCCAACAACCCGTAATGATTGCCACTAGATGTTCGTATGGCAACCGGGACCAACGGCTTAACGTGCTTTCCCAGGCAAGACCAGATCAATGCAAATGTTCATGTTCATGCATACAAATAATTACTCGTGCCTCCTTGCGTAGCGGCCGCTTGCGCTACTGCTACGTAACGGAGGCTCTCGCATTTGTAGTAAAAAGTAAAAGACAAAAAAAAAATATTGAGGGATATTCATAAGAGAGAGACATTATACCATCACGGACTTTTTTGTAGACCTTTTCAGTGAACAATATTTAATACATCATTTTGATTAATCTCGTAGGGTTGAGCCTGCGTTTCACTGCAAACGCGAAAAAATGTAATTATTTACGACATCACATTAGAAACCTCAAAAATAATGGTATTTCTCCACGATTTAATCGATGTTATTTTATGTGTCCATGGAATTTCTTGCACGTTCTTCTCCATAGAGATCTACGCTTTGGAACGTGCAATTTAGCTTCACTTTTCTTGGACTGACCGACATTGACTATTCGAAAGCACCAACGGATGGTTATTTTGAAATAAACAATTTTGATTTGATTTGACATTAAAAACCTTCCTCCTTAATCACTCTATCTATTTACAAAAAACGCATCAAAATCCGTTCCGTAGTTAAAGATTTAATCATACAAAGGGACATAGGGAAAGAGAAAGTGACTTTGTTTTATAATATGTAGTGATAGTTAACATATTCAGCCTATCATTTTCGCACAGCTGAGACACAGGCTTCCTTTTTAAGATAGGGAGTGGGTCATATTCCACCGAGCGGCTATAATGTAGCAAACGTGTCCATTATGGGTGAGTGGATAAAATAATCGTATTGAAAAAAACAAGTAAATTTAATCCATACTAATATTAAAAATACGAAAGTAACTCTGTCTGTCTGTCTGTTACGCTTTCCCGCTTAAACCTCTCAATCGATTTTGATTAAATTTGGCATAGACAATCTTTAGACCCTGAGGAAGAACATAAGCTACCTTTTATCCCGGAAAAAAATTATATTCCCGAGGGAAATGTAAAAAGCGCGATATAACCGAACTCCACGCGGTCGAAGCCGCGGGCGGTAAGCTAGTCTATAATAATTTTCACAAAACAATAACATTAAAATATTGTGAAATGAAGTTTAGAAGTCAGCGTTTTGTTGACACGAACTGAAATCCAAAAGAGTGAGTTCGTCCAATGTGCGACATTGCAATTTGTCATCGTACTAACGACAGCTGCCGCTGCCGTCCTTTTGTCTACGGTTTGCCGACGTGTATAGATTTATCGTTTTGACGTGGCCAAATACTAATGTTTTGGAAATTGATGAATTCGTGCCAAAAAAATACATACAATTGTATATGATATTTGGTGATATGGGAGCGCTTGATCATAAATCACTGATTCAGCAGATCAAATATATAGAAAAACAGTTCGAACATTTATTTTACTAGCAGCGCAACGCGGTTGCACCCGCGTTTTTTTTTTATATGCCCCGCTCCTATTGGTCACAGCGTGATGTTATATAGCCTAAAGCCAAGAGTTTTTCAAATGGGACCAGTAAGTACTACTTGGGATTACCACGTTCAAACAAACAAACAAACTCTTCAGCGTTATATATTAGTATATATTTAGATAAAATAAATAGTTAATAAATAATTCTTTTTTTAAATTTTATACTAGTGCGTGAACGCAATTCTGTCTGATGGTAAGCAGTGACGCAATCGTTGATGGTAAACCGAGCTAGTTTATTAAGCCTATTCACTTAAAAAAAACTGAGTGAATAGGAAGGAAGATGGCAGTTAAGCGAGTTGATGCAATATTTTACCCAACAACATAACCACCGATGCTGCGCCAGAGGGAGATAGATCCAGAGACCCTCCACGACTAAACTCCTGACACAACAACATTTTGCGCGTTGTACCTGGCCACATAACAACACAACTACTCAGACCCGTCCTCCGTACGGCTTCACCAGACATCATGCGGGAAGACGACGAATCACTTGGCGGCAAGACTTTATCTGATGGGCCTACCACCGATCACTTCTATAAAATACACAACATGTAAACATTGTTGTACAAAACATGTAAAAAAAGCCAAAGAGGAGTCAAAAGCCACCAACAAGTATGACCGCATTACACACACACATTCACATGAGAACTTTCATCAACAAACAAAAAATATATATCAGAAACATTATTCTATTTCTTTCTACCTTTTTAGTCAAAAGTCTTTACTATCAGTCAAAGGTTTGCGAACCACTCTTAAATAAAATAGCGCCTAGCAGCCAAACCCCAAGAGTACCACTCTGTAAAAAGAATTCTTAAGTACCTGAATTTTATACATTAAATCAGAAGATACCAAAAAGGTTAGGTTTCTACTACGCTTTATCGATTTTATCGGAGTTTGAATCAAGCACAGAAAACCTTAGTAGTTGGAAGTTATGCTTGCTGAACAAGCGACTACCTCATGTTTGTCGGATAATAATAATAATATGCTGGTGATACATGACATTTTAATATAAGTCTAACAAATCTGAAATATTTCCTTATCCTTTCATACTTTGTTTTTGTTTGACTTCCTAAAAATACATATATAGCTGTGTATGATTGTTATTCCCTTGCCGATGCTAATTGTGAATGCTATCTTACCTACATATTTCTGATTTTAAATATTTAGTTGATATACGGAGTATAACTAAACACGAATAATCCTAAACCAGAGAAAAAAACTACCATCAAAAATGAAAACAATAAAAAAAAAATCAAACAAAAAAAAAAAAATTTCAAACAAAATAATGATATCTCATAAAATTGGAAACGGCATAGAACATCCTTTAAAATATTGGTTCACTGACCTCCGACCGGAGACAGCGCGATCCTGTATCAACTTGATTTTTTCGCGCCATTATTATTAAGTTTAATACCGCTGGTTGCGGCGTTCATCAACCTATAAGCGCTTCCTTATCATTATGTACATCATATAGAAAATGTGAAAAATGAAAAATAATTTCCCGTGACTAAACTAATAGATCTATTTTATATGATTTCTTATGTGTTGTCGTATTGTCATCACCACTTTGTATATTATTGCTTTGTTTTTATTTTGTTATCGTTATTAAAATAACTTTCCGCGTTGTGACAATTTATATTGAAACCATTATTTATTAAAATCATAAATTAAAGGTTGTGTATCTCTGATTCTATGGGTCTCTTGTATAAAGATAACGCAAATTGAGTATAGAGACGGGAGGGAGTTTTGATGAGAAAGTCAAGTTGGATGTCACGCTCATTTTTCATTGGACTTTTAAAATTATTTATAGTGTTGTTTACTAAATAAAAGTGCGTGATTTATGTAGTAAAAAGTGCATTGAGTAAATAATTCATAAAGAACAGTGAAATATCGCAGCATAGTGGCCACATAATGACTTTGCCTCAAACTTCCCTCGTAAGACGGTTCAAGCGGTCGTCTTTCTCGACATGAATAATTCATTACGTGACATTGGCTAAATGCATAAACCGTGCGAAGCCAAAAAAGAAAGAAAGAAGAAGTAGAGACATAATAATAGGCATCAAATATATTTTATTGATGACAACACACATCTAATTACTTTCATCATCATCATCATCAACCTTTTTTATCGTCCCACTGCTGGGCATAGGTCTCCTCTCATACAGAGAAGGATTGAGCGTAATCACCACGCTTGCTAAATGCGGGTTGGCGATTTCAGACTTAAAGTCCAGGTTTCCTCAAGATTTTTCCTTCACCTTGTAATCAGGCATTTGGTGTCCAAGATATACTTAGAAAGTATATATAACTTAGAATAGTTACATTGGTACTTGCCTGACCTGGAATCGAACCCGCACACTCGTACTTGAGAGGCTGGTGTTTTAACCACTAAGCCACCATACACCACTACTTACTTTGACTACCAATAATGGAGATGCACCGACCCGCGACTTTGTCCCTAATAAGTTGGAACTTAGGTCGGTAATCATATATGTATTTATACCTTCAAAAAGTCATCCAAGCCAAGTACTATATAACTGTGAAATGGCCATGCAAATGACGTGTTATAGATGATTTTAAAAACTTGGCAGCGTTATCTCGCCTATCTTTCTTTAAGTTTTTAGGGTTCCGTAGCCAAATGGCAAAAAACAGAACCCAATCTACCTACCAAGTTTCAACAGCATAGCTCTTATAGTTTCGGAAAAAAATGGCTGTGACATATCGACGGACAGACGGAGATACAGACATAACGAATCTATAAGATTCGGTAGATGTATAGGGTTCCGTAGCCAAATGGCAAAAAACAGAACCTAATCTACCTACCAAGTTTCAACAGCATAGCTCTTATAGTTTCGGAAAACAATGGCTGTGACATACCGACGGACAGACGGAGATACAGACATAACGAATCTATAAGATTCGTTATGTCTGTATAACGAATCTATAAGATTCGTTGTCTGTTTCTCCGTCTGAATCGAATCTTATAGATTCGTTATGTCTGTATCTCCGTCTGTCCGTCGGTATGTCACAGCCATTGTTTTCCGAAACTATAAGAGCTATGCTGTTGAAACTTGGTAGGTAGATGTGTTCTGAGAACCGCATTAAGATTTTGATGCAAAAATAAAAAAAAAATATAATAAATACTTACAACTGAAACTCTTTTTCATCAAACACTTACGTGTGGGGTATTTATGGATAGGTCTTCAAAAATGGTATCGAGGCTTCTAATTTTTATTTTTTTTTAAACCAAATAACTTGCGTGACAGACGCTTTCAAAATGAAAAAATGTTGGTTGAAAAATCTAAAAAAAAACATATGTTTACTATTACATTACTATAAAAACTACCAGCAAAAATTGGTTTGAACGAGATCTAGTAACTAGTTTTTTTTAATACCTCGTAAATCGTAAACCGCTTATTACCGCGTAATCTTTCATACAAATAACTTCAATCCTTTAATTTCATAAATCAATGGTGCGGAACCCTTTGTGCGTGAGACCGAGACGCACTTGGCCGGTTTTTTAATATACTGTTTCTGTATGACTTAATATACTAATAAATCTTTTTATTCTAAACTAAAAAAGATCTTGCCATGACGATCTTTATTCAAAAGTCTGCCGCATAAAAATCTCTATATTAAAACTCTCAAATCGCGATAAAAGCTTGCCAGCGTGGGTGCAATACATCACTCTAGGACGGGAGCCGGATAGTCCAGTGGCGATCTCTATTGATACAGCCATTAATCATACCCAGTCAGGGAGGATCTCAGTCAAGTTCTCATCTCTTCAGCCTGTTTTATTGAGTGAATTTGTGTTAAGACTAACTTGGATTGGTTGGGTACTTAGCATATTTTTTATGCCAGTCTATTAAAATGGTCTGTTGGGTTAATATTTCATGATCATAAGGAAGTAGACATAATTGACTTTAATGAATAGAAGGTTAAATTGAAGATTACGGATTGTCTCATGCAGCAGGACTATATAAAAAAACAGAATCCTTACTAGTTTACATCACTTAAAATGTCCCTAACAAACATTCAGGCACGTTATTATTTATATTCACACAATCACTTCACCCTATGTATCACACACGCTTTACCACACACATAACACACACACCTATCGATGGTGGATATACTACTCACTCAAAACCCATTAAAATGCAATATCTCCTTCTCAATAATACAATGCACGTGTTGAATTACATTTCTTTTGGCAGATCAATACGCGTTCCTTCTCTTGAAAGCAAATAAATGAACTGTTTGGCCAAACACTGTCTCTTAAGACACAGGTCCCCTAGTTTAAGAGGTAGGGTTTATAATTTTTGGTTATATAGATTTAGTTAAATAATTTGTCTCTATGACCTCCACCTTATGTCTAATCAGTATAATTACTTTTTAGTAAATAATAGTTTTTTTTTTATCTGCAATTATTTATTGTTGTAGTGGTATCTACAAAACGTCACATACAAAACAAAGCGTTATACTGACGTCACACGAATTCTACATCTCGCAAGCAAAGTTTTTACAACGTTATTTTTTCTTTATACGAAACCTGAATAAAGTTTATTTAGAATAAGCAACTGAATCGATTCCAATCATTTTTACAACATGATAGAAATATAAAGACATAAATTTAAATAGACATATACACATTCGCACACACACACACCCCCCCACACACACTCACCCGCACAACCACACCCTCGCACACACACCCACACCCACACACACACACCCTCGCCCACGCACCCACGAACACACACATAGATGTTACTACTAACTTTAAACATATTTATTAAGTATCTTTAATTATTGTACTAAAACTGTAACATAAACACCTCAGAACTCTCTCAAAAATAAATGTAACATAGTGTTAGCAAGCAACGTAGTAGAGTGTAAAAAAAGTGCTTCCTCTCTCCTAACTCCACTTATTTTGTTGTGCCCGACAGGGTCCACATGAACTAATTTTAAGTATTACCATCTAAGAACACATGTGGAAAGCAATAAAAGTATTGAATATTGAGAATATTGATTTTATTTTTTTTTCCCCAAATACATTTAGAAATTGTTGCAGTGTGGTTACCGAGCGCACAACTCAGCTGACGTTAGAACGTAGTATCGGGACCGTCAGGCAGGGTGCCCACGCAGGCGCGGCCGGGCGAGCATTGCGTTGACCATATTTTTCTAAGGACAACCAGACAAGATGACAAGCTCATAACTATGTGGTTTTTCATGATATCTTTTTGAAATTTTATACATTGATTCTTGACTTAAAAATACTGGACACTTGTTTGTATAAAAAGTAACGTATAGGTACAATTTCCCAATATGCCTGGTTGGAGGTTCGTCCCTTTTATGATAGAAAATGACATTATGTAAAGTTCACTCGAACTTCACATATTGTTCCTTATAGCCTCATTACCTGTCAAAATTGATTAAATTGAAAATCAAAAAAAAATCTTAATAAATAAAGCGGTTTCTTTTTTACTTAATTTTTTTGGCAATACTATGACTACTAAGGGGATTGAAGATTTTTGTACGGAGCCTAGCATACTGTCCGCAATATTTTATACAATATGTAAAGAAAACCCTGTCTGACCCATAAGGATAGTAAAGGTTAGGTAAACACATGACCAAATATAATACAAAATTATACGTAATCATCATAGTAACAATACTAATGAATTTTAAAATAATCTTTTTTTCCCGCGAATTAATTCCAACTTCCCCGAAATTTGCTAATTTTTAAAAAAGTGACAACACCATTTTGACGGTACGCTTATAAGCGTACCGTCAAAATGGTGTTGTCACTTTTTGAATTGTATACAATTCGACCACGCGTCGCGTGCCCTGCCCCCCGTCACCCGCGGAAGGGTGTCCTACCGCACATGTATTAACTTACCTCTTTTTGCAAAATAATATTTATTTTTTAGGGGGATTTTTTTTTAACTTTTTCCGGCATTAGTAGAATCCGTTATCGATTCCTAACAATACCTTCACGGATCGGACTGGGTTTTCTTTACATATTGTATACAGAGTACTTTTTTCAAACATCTATTGACACACCATAGGTGTTTTCTTAATACATTTAATTTTTAATTTGCAAATGAAAGTCAAATTGCAAATTAATTTGAAATTACTTTACTACTAACACTTAAATAAGGATGTTCAGCACGTGAAGGTTACGTCTTCAATTATATAATTAATACGTGGTATTTATTAAACCCTACTTAAATTTAAGGTTAAGATCATCAAAGGAGGGAACTTGAACTTTATCCTAAGACCCTTTGAAGAGGGACCCTTTATTAGATCTGCTCTCCGTTTGATATGTCAAGTATTCATCTTGTAGGTCTTTGTATTACAAAAACAAAACATAATAATATTAATATTTAACCTGTAATATAAGCTTCTTATGAGGATCACTTTGTATAATATTTTTGAGTGGTTTGATGCGGATTGTGCGTATCTTAGGATCATGTTATTAGCTAATATTGCAAACTTGATACCTTCCTTAACCTTATATACCTTCACACCTGAAAAGAAGCTTCGTGTGATCCATATGTTTTTGCACTATATTTCTAAGGCTATGGTTTTTCCATTAGGATCGCGAACTAACCTGATACCTACCGGTTCTTCGCGTTGTTTTTGTATTAAAGGTGTGAGGAATGGATTGTAAAATCCACTCAACTTCAATAGAAAAGGGAAGGATCCCTCCGACCTGAAAGGCAACTTTCCCAACGCTTGCGTGATATATGATTTGCGTGCCGCCCGTGCATGACGTCACTGTGATGCGTTCTTCGCATGTGGCGATGTCTATCGCCAAAACCAAAATCTGGCTGCAAAATATCGTGGCCGTGCGTGCGATGAACATAGTTGTGCCCGGTAAAACAATAGAGGGCCCTTTTCTCGGTGGTAGGCCATAACATCGGCTGCCGGCGGAAGTTACCACCCACCAGACAAAGTTTTGCCGCCAAGCGATTCGTCGTGTTCCGGCATGATGTCTGGTGAAGCCGTACCGAGGACGGGTCTGAGCAGTTGTGTTGCGATGTGTGGCGGGTACGATGCGCCAAATGTTGTTGTCTCGGGAATTTGGTCGTGGAGTCTCCAGATCAATCTCCCTCTAGCGCAGCATCGTTTGGTCGTGTTGGTCTTGGGTTTAACATTGCATCACCTCGCTCAACTACCATCATCCTTCCTATTCCCAAGTTTTTTAAGTGAATAGGCTTAATAAACTAGTGCGCTTTACACTCAACGATTGCATCACTGCTTACCATCAGGCGGGATTGCAGTCAAGCACTAGTTTATAATTATTAAAAAAAAAGACAGTTCAGATCAACTAATGATATGCACTGCAAGCACGAATACATAGTTAGTACTTATGGTGATCAATATATATTTTAATGATAGCACATTCTGCCAAAATATGCATAGATATATGTACGTCTTCATTCTGTTAAACATGTTCCCATGCCGTGTGTCTTAATATTGACGCTGTGGATTTCAGAAAAATCAATGAAGCCTTTTTTATGTGGATGGGAAATACATCAAATGACCTCCTCTCCCACGCTAGACAGAGCGGAAGTGCGTATCGGACTTTGCTGACTAAAATCCACCCGTGTTCCTTCACTTGACCGTATGCCAGGGCCACGCCTACAAACAACCCAAAAACTTGACTCAGGCATCGGTCTTCGTAGACCTCGTCACGATGTGCTGACATCTCTTTGAGGCCCGCGTGAAACACAACGCACCGGCGACCCGAGCCTGGTTCTTACCTACGGTGAACGGAATTTCGATGTTGTTTCCCGACCAGAGCATCTCCTGCTGTAGCTAACGGCGTGAGGGGACTGAGATATAATGAATCAGGCCTGGAGTTATTGCTACGTGATACTGGCATCCGAGCCAACTACTCTGCTTTATAAGTGAAATGGGAATATTTTTTTTTTATCGAAATTGAGCGTCGCTTTCGATATTTAAAATTGATGACTAATAAACTCATAAAAAGACAAGGCTGAATAGCGAAGGGACTATTTTTGTCATTGGGCTGTAAGCATGACGTCTATTGCCGGTATGATGGTTAGATACGCGAACTTTGTAAGAGTGGAAAGTTTTTTTACTTTTTACTACTTTATATCAATCCATCCATACTAATATTATAAATGCGAAAGTAACTCTGTCTGTCTGTCTGTCTATCTGTCTGTCTGTCTGTCTGTCTGTTACGCTTCCCGCTTAAACCTCTTAACCGATTTTGATGAAATTTGGCACAGACAATCTTTAGACCCTGAGAAAGAACATAGGCTACCTTTTATCCCGGAAAAATTTGATGTTCCCGAGGGAAATCTAAAAAGCGCGATATAACCGAACTCCACGCGGCGAAGCCGCGGGCGGAAAGCTAGTACTATATATATTATCCTAGAGCGCCACGGGTCATCTACAAGCGCCATTTGGGGCAATAAGGATCTAAGTCATCATCATCATCATCTCAGCGTTAATCCCAGTCGCATCCGGAGCTTTTCAGCTTTGGAGTCTGGGGTCCGCTTTTACCAGTCTAACTGCTGATTTTGGCTAAACTTCGATATTTTCCGTGAAGCGACTACCGCCTGACCTCCACAACGCCGAAGGCGAGTTAAGCATGCAGTTAAACCAATTTTTAGACTTTTAAGGGCTCCAACAACCCGTAACGACTGCCATTATATGTTCGTATGGCAACCGGGACCAACGGCTTAACGTGCTTTCTGAGGCACGACCAGACCAGTGCAAATATTCATATTCATGCATACAAATATTTGCACTGTGCGGGGATTGAACCCGCGCCCCTTTGCGCAATGGCCGCGTTCGCTACCGCGACGCCACGGAGGCTGTCTAATAAGGATCTAAGTACTTACCGCATATGAGAGATGTAAAATGTATTGTAACTTTAGAATAACATACCTACATAGTTTGTTGCTAACAAGCAGAGTTGTACGTTAATGATAAAACAGTTTTCGGCAAACTATAATATTACAACGGTAAAATCCAATTTACAGTTTCGCTCAGATTCAACTGTGCATCCTGCATGCCCATTCACTTCGTGCTACGGTATCCAAATGAAAGAGAGAGAAACTTTGTTAAAAAAATTAACCGAGCCCTGTAGAATTTAAAACATTTACCGATTAATATTGTAACTGATAATAGTTCAAATTTAAATTATTTAACTATTTTGCAGAAAATACTGTTGAAAAATAAATAAAATGTACATTTTTCAAGTGATTCTATCGTACGACATGCAAGAAAGAGATCCAATTAAATCAAGATTGACATTGAAGTTAAAAAAAACCAGATATGAAATAAATTTTGTAATAGTAATTTTAATTAAAAAAAACAGTTTTATAGTAATTTAATTATTTCATTGTCTGTCTTAGATTTATTACACTACATTATAGATAAATTATTCTATGATACATTTATGTATTGTCATTGTGAGGTTAGGGGTGCGGTTTGTTTAAAAGAGAAACTGTGGCCCTGTCGCACATGCAAATGAAGGAACACGAGTGGCTTTTAGTCAGAAAAAGTCTGACACGCCCTTCCGCTCCGCCCAGAGCGGGATAGGTAATTTGTGATTTCTCACCCACACCAAAAAAAAAAATGGTCTTGAATTGCAATTTAGAAAAAATTGTCGTTTAGGAAATCTTCGGAATTACCTACTTTGGACTTTTTTTTATAAATTGGACTGATAAAAAGTATCAATAACAGCACTAAAACACAATGACTACTAAAAATTGGACGTATCAATTGCACAGTATTTCAAAACTGTTTGCCGTAAATTCATGAAGGGGATATTCCATATGACGTTTTAAAAAGATACGTGTCAGAGCGGGAAAAACCTCATTTCATATACACCAGAGTCAGCTAAGCGCGGAAACGAAGCTCTGGCGGGCACTTGAGGTACTTTCACGCGTCTTAGATCTATTGGTATGCTGACTCATTTCTGTGTAGGAGAGTAAAGTGACCGATAAAAAGGTCATCGAAGAAATTTTGACAAATAAAGCGAGGAATGTCACTTGTAATAAACAAGTAATTTTCTCGGTGGTAGGCCATAACATCGGCTGCCGACAGGAGTTACCACCCACCAGACAAAGTCTTGCCGCCAAGCGATTCGTCGTGTTCCGGCATGATGTCTGGTGAAGCCGTACGGAGGACGGGTCTGAGCAGTTGTGTTACGATGTGTGCCGGGTACGATGCGTCAAATGTTATTGTGTCGGGATTTTGGTCGTGGAGGGTCTCCACATCAATCTCCCTCTGGCGCAGCATCGTTGTTCATGTTGTTGGGTTTAATTTTGCACCACCTTGCTCAACTGCCGTCTTCCTTCCTATTTACTAAGTTTTTTTTTAAAGGCTTAATAAACTAGCGCGCTTTATATTCAACAATTGCATCACTGCTTACCAACAGGCAGGATAGCAGTCAAGCGCTAGTTTATAATCATAAAAAGTTACAATTACTGCCCCACTGGTTGCTCGATAGAAAAGTCTCAAACGGCTACGGAAAGAGCTATCCTCGGAGTTTCTCTGCGCGATCAAAATCAGAAATGAGGAGAATCGTAGAAGAACCATGTCACCGACATACATCTTCGAGTCGCTAAAATTAAGTGGCAATGGGTGGGACACACATTGCTCGTAGAACCGATGGCCGATGGGGCAGTAAGGTTCTGGAGTGGCGACCACATACCGGAAGACGCAGCGTAGGAAGGCCTCCAACAAGGTGGACCGTTGATCCGGTGAAGGTCGCGGGAAGCAGATGGATGCGGGCAGCACAATACCGGTCATTGTGGAAAGCCTTGGTGGAGGCCTTTCTCCAGCAGAGGACCTCTATAGGCTGAAGAAGAAAAAGAAGGGTCCTTCGATCAGATTAAGCTTTACAGATTGATCCGTGAATGCGTGACCATCTTAAAAAATCAAAACCCTCCGAGCCTCGGAAAGCACTTTAAGCTGTCGATCGCGGTTCTCATTCGTGTATCTTTGACTGTCGCTCTGGGTCGTCAGCAGCTAGAAATTCTGAGAACCAGTCTTACCTAGGGTATCGATGTTCTACAGGATGCTACTTCTATGATGCTACATTTCTGGCTCTATTACCAGAACCCAGGAATAAATATCGCTTACTACCACATCATTCCATCTAGGTTCATAGTGTACTTAACTGATTCCTTATGCAGTATACAGTCATGATATGACTGTCAATGTATGGTATAGTTAATAATCCATACTAATATTATAAATGCGAAAGTAACTCTGTCTGTCTGTCTGTTACGCTTTCCCGCCTAAACCTCTCAATCGATTTTGATGAATTTTGGCACAGACAATCTTTAAACCCTGAGAAAGAACATAGGCTACCTTTTATCCCGGAAAAAAATGATATTCCCGAGGGTAATCTAAAAAGCGCAATATAACCGACCTCCACGCGGGCGAAGCCGCGGGCGGAAAGCTAGTGAGTTCAATAAATAAATCTCATCGAGAGACTTTCGTATTGACGAAAGTGACGACACGATTGACGCAGTGGCTGTGCGATCGACTGCTGCACTGCGTGTGGCGGGTTCGGTTCCTGGACAGAAGAATTAATATTTGTATGGCCTACAATTAGTTGTTCCGGGTCTAGTTGTTTGTATATGTGACTTTATATGTGTGTAAACGAACCCACAATATAGGAGAAATTTCTAATGTGTATAAAAATTTTCCTTTTTATACACACATCAAAAGTGTCTAGGGATCAAGCATTTTTATGCGGATTTCTTGAGATTGAGATGTGGCTTTGTAATAAATTTATGATTTTATAAATTTATATGGATCCTTTTTGGTGCATTTCATAATTTGAATCAGGAACTGTGAATCAAATTCGAGTAAAAGATGAAAATCAGCTGTCAATATTTTCCCTATAAAAACATACAACGCATTGAAGACATTATTAGTGCTACTGTTTCCCTACTACTGATTAAAACCAACGTTATTATGGAGCGGCGACGTCATTTAAGCAGGGAAGAAATGCTCAGAGCCGTGGGAATGATAGAAGCTGGTTCCCGGCAACGTACTGTGGCTTTAGCTCTGAATACAAGTCAGAGTGTTATCAGTCGACTTTGGACACGTTACCGAAGCACTGGTACCGTGGCTGAGCGCCATGGAGGACGGTATCGCTGCACCACACGGAGACAAGACCGATACATTCAAATCTTAACTCGAAGAGCTCCAACAATAACCGCCATGATGTTAGCCGTGAGGCTTCATCACTCTTCAGGGAACTTAATTAGCGACCAAACAGTCAGAAACCGCTTGCATGAAGTGAACCTTCATTCCCGAAGACCGCTACGGGTACCACCTATAGCAATGCACAATCGTAGGATTCGATATCAATGGGCTCTTGAACACAGAAATTGGGCAGAAGAACAATGGCGTTTCGTGTGCTTTTCTGATGAGTCTCGTTTTGGTATGAGACCGGATACAAGACGTATACGACACTGGAGAACCCCTGGACGCCAACAGCGATTAAAATCCTGCCAGGAAGTCCATCCTTATAGTGGTGGAACCATCATGGTATGGGCGGGTATTTGGATCGGCGGAAGAACTGAGTTGATTTGGATCAGAGGCAACCTCAACGCTCAAATTTATGCTGAAACGATTGTATCAGACGTCATCGTTCCTCTACAAGTGCAAATCGGTCCCTTATTTCAGTTAATGCATGATAATGCACGACCGCACACCGCAAGAGTTGTAAGACAGACTCTCGCCGCAGCTAACATCAATGTCCTGCCCTGACCTGCTCAGTCGCCAGACTTGAACCCGATTGAGCATGCATGGGATATGCTACAGAGAAGAGCTCTGCCGAATATGGAGGGTATCCAGTCGCAAGAAGACCTTTTTTTGTTGTTGCAACGAACATGGGCGGCCATTCCACAGCGTGATTTGGATGAACTCATTTTGAGTATGCCAAACCGATGTTCTTGTGTTGTTAGTGTTCGCGGTAGAAACACGGATTATTAATTGTTTAAGTTACCCAATAAAATTTTAGAGAAAACTGTTATTTCAGTCTTTTTTTCGAACTTTTGTGTTAGTGGTTCAAATGTCAAATATCCCTTTATTAGGAAAATGGCAAATTTCTTTATTAATGCAAAGGTGACTTGGTTTATCGTTACTGTGACAAACGAAAACACTTTATTTGATGAATCCTTAAAGAAAATTTTAATTAATATCAATCAGGAGAAAAGTTATTGCAAAAATATATGTTGATCCCTAGACACTTTTGATGTGTGTATTTCGTTTAATTACGTTAACTTAATTGTTCGTTTTATTAAAAAAAAAAGATAAAAGGTAGCCTATGTTCTTTCTCAGGGTCTAAAGATTGTCTGTACCAAATTTCATCAAATACGGTTGAGAGGTTTAGGCGGGAAAGCGTAACAGACAGACAGACAGACAGAGTTACTTTCGCATTTATAATATTAGTATGGATGTGGGCTATAAAAGCTATCATTTAAAATTAACATAGAGTGATTAAACATAGTGAAAAGGCGATAAAATCAGTAAATAGGGATCCATACCAGCCTGCCAAATAGAACAACGCATTTTTACCTGCATCAAGAATACTATAACTGCAACAAACTATTACAAAGTCGCTCGCGTGCATTCTACTAACAAAAACCAATTTATACAAACAATGTCATACAAATCTGGTTATGATGCCCGAGACGCGCCGGACGTAACTAAGTTAAAACTTTGCATAAACACGATAATGTTTTGTAACTTCCTCTTTAGTATAACGAAATGGATATTAAAATGTTTAAGTTTGTTTATTATGATGATTGTTGTGAATATAAAATGGATAATGCAGAAGTAGTGTAATTGAGAAATGAAGTAGAATCAGGTTAAAAAGACAGGCCATATTGGTGACAATTAGGGTCGAAAATCGAAGACTTTTGACATTTACCAACCCCAACAGTGGAAACTTTATAGACAGATTATATTATAAGTGAAAATTTGACAGCCTCCGTGGCGTAGCGGTAGCGAACGTTGCCGCTGCGCAAGAAGGCGCGATTTCAATCCCCGCGAAGTGCAAATATTTGTATGCATGAATATGAATAGTTGTAGCCGTTGGTCCCGGTTGCTGCAATGCTTTGATATCGCCTTCGGGTTGTGGGGGTCAGACGGCAGTCGCTTCACGGAAAATATCGAATTTTGCCAAAATCAGCAGTTACACTGGTAAAGCGGACCCCAGACTCCAAAGCTGAAAAAGCTTTCGATGCGGCTGGGATTAACGCTGAGATGATGATGATGATGATATTATAAGTCAATATAAATTTATTATTCATTTGGAATTCTAAAACGACCTCTTTTGTCTGACTTCATATTTTAATTGGGAAGATAAAGAATATTATGTCGTGAATAACGACATCATTGTAAAACTTGTTCATTTGGCTTATGTAGTAGTAGAGCATACGCTGTGACATTATTTTGTAATAGCGGCATGTAGAAGGAGTCGTTTTAAAGTTTTTTGTGGAAAGTGGGGACTGTCGAATGGTGCTTCGGATTGAGATGCGGACCAGGGCACTTCTCCGGGACGACACTATCGGTTTGCCTATTTAAACTGTTATTACTAAGCTTGAAGGCTGTATTTACACATCGTGCTTTAATTCAAAATTCACCTACGCAATGGAGCCCTTACCACACCACACCAAGATGGTGACGTGCGGAGCGATAGGGTGCTCCGCCGTCGCTGACTTCAACAAGTATATTATACATAGATGCTGCTCCAGTCACCAACAAAGCTTGGCAATTTTATATTGGCACAAGGAATATGGTATATAATTCTCTCATGTTCTATAGAAAGGAAAAGATCCTCGACCAGACAAAAATGGAATCGATAAAAATGGTAGTTGCGCGGTAAACTCTGCTTGTGAGATGCAAGTTTTCATCATAATCATCATCAGCCGCTACTCATTCACTGCTGGACATTAGGCCTCTTCCATGGCACGCCAACAAGCTCGATCCTTAGCAGTTCTCCGCTGGCCACTACCAGCCACCTTTTTGATGTCGTCGCTCCATATCGCCCAAGGGCATCCTACGCTACGTTTGCCGAGACGCGATCTTCACTCGAGGACTCGTTTACCCCAACGGTTGGCGGTCCTGCGGAATATGTGACCAGCCCATTGCCACTTCGTGGACCTCTCTGCGACCCCGAGTTGGGGGCGCGAGGAGACGGTTTGGGGGCTCCTTAAAGGCCCCGTGACCGTGGGGTCGGTCTCTCGGCCTCCAAAAATGGAGACCCGTCCTTGGGTTGCACCCTAGGGGTGCTGTTCCTCGTTCTTCGCACACCTAAGTCGACGCCGCGAGGGTGTGCCTTCCCTCCGGCGGTGGACGGTGTGCTTTGCTGTGTGTGACTGTAGGAGCGCCCGAAGTGTTTCACGACGCCCGTGCGATCAGACCCCTACCAGGTTGGATCACGGGTTGCCCCCGTGAAGGCCCAGCAAGAGTCGATCAGCGACCGGACGTCGGCTTTTGTTGGCGCTCCTCTACAGTGGGCGATTACCCCGACCCCCTAATAGCACAACCAGCTATGTACAGTAGGCTGCGAGGGTACGGGGGGTAGTGTGTGTTACGAGCGGTTTGTAGGTGTGTGTTCCCCGCTCGTGTGGTATTCTGAGTGTGTGCCTGCCTGTGCAGTAGTGCATGTGTGTTCGTCGCGCGCATAGCGCCTGTATAAATACAGTCCGCAAATGCGCACGGCGGTGTCGTGTTGCGAATGTATAGTGTCTATTTTTGTCTGAGTAGGTCACGTGTATTTGTGTATGTGACCTACCCGGGTGTCAAATCCGGTGGCGCGACGTCTGCTATGAGGTCGCGCGGGAATCTCCTCTTATCGGGAGGCCTCGCGTGCCAGGGCGCAATTTCTTTGATGTGGTGGAGCTCGGAGGTGCTGGCACGCGAGAACATCCCCTTCGCCAGGCGGACGACGAAGTCATCGATGCTCTCGACACGCAGGTCCCTGCTAATTACTGAGTTCCTCACGTACCGGGGAGCTTTGACGATTTGACGCAGCGTGATGTTCTGCTGCGTCCGGAGCTTCTTCCTGTGCGTCTCGGCCGTGAGGGCGAGCCAAGCCGGGGCAGCGTAAGTTAGCTGCGGCCGTACGTATGTCTTGTAGATCCCCAGCTTGACTCGCGTGGAGAGGCGTGACGAGAACACCGGGCGCAAAAGGTTTCTGCTTACCTTTACCCGCGCGACGGTGTCGCAGACGTGCGGGCCCATGGTGAGCCGACTGTCGAGTGTGACCCCCAAGTACTTGGCGGTCCTGGTCCACCCGACCTCGGTCCCCATGAGCTGAAGGTTCGGTGGATGACGTTGGCTTCGTGCCGTGACGATTATAGCCTGCGTCTTACCTGCGTTAACTGACAGTCTCCACTTGCTGAGCCAGTCGGGAAGGTCGTCTAGTGCGCGCTGCATTTTAATGGCCGCGTGGTCGGCCGACAGCGACGTGGTTATATACGCGGCGTCATCAGCGTACAGTGCAAGCGTCGCAGAGTGCGTGGCGGGAATGTCGTCGGTGTATACGGCGTATAACGCAGGCGAGACGCAGCTCCCCTGTGGCACCCCCGCTCTAATGGGGCGTGTGCTGGACGACTTGTCCTCCACCGAAACCTTAAAAGTCCTGTCCTGGAGGAATGAGGAGACCACCTGTATCAAGCGACGGGGCGTGGTGGTCATGGTCAGTTTGTAGATGAGACCGGCGTGCCAGACCCGGTCGAATGCCTTTTCCATGTCGAGGAATACTGCCGCGGCGTACTCCCTCTTGTTTACAGCCGCTGTGAGTATGTGCAGTACCCTCGACAGCTGGAGCGTCGTACTATGTTCGGCCCGGAAGCCAAATTGTTCCTGGCGCGGCGTAATGTGTGGAGTTAGATGACGCAGCAGTAGCGCCTCGAACACCTTGGAGGTGGTGGGGAGGAGCGTGATAGGCCGGTAGCTTTCCGGCTTCAGTACGTTCTTCCCGGGCTTGGGTAGCATAATGACCTTCCCTTGCTTCCAGCAGGTGGGGAAGGTACCGGTGCGGAGTATGCCATTATATAGACGTGCTAACGCCGCCACCGATTTCGGTGGCAGGTGTCTGAGGGCGGTGTTAGTTATCCCGTCCGCACCGGGTGCTTTCTTTGGTTTGGTGCGCCTTATTGCCCCCAGTACTTGGCCCGGGGAGAAAAAGAGTGGGTCTTCCTCTGGGGCTACCGGCGTCTTGAAGTACTCTCCAAGGTGCTTCTCAACTGCTGCGACATGGTCCAGGGCGTCCGTTGGGTTTGGCGTGAATTGACGCTCCAGGTGTTCGGCGAATATTTCGGCCCGGTCGGCCGCCAAGTAGCGCAGCGCCCCGTCGCTGTTGCGCAGTGGGCGCACCGGGGCTGGGGTGTTCTTGAGGCGTCGGCATAGCCGGTGTACCGACGCCCAGTCGCTGTCTGCCGAGTCAATGATGTCCTCCCAGCTCTCCGATTCATGCGCCCGTAACTCGGCCTTCACCTTGTCCGTGATACGGTTGAGCTGGTTTTTGATGGTAGGACATCTTGTATGTTGCCACCGCTTGCGCAGACGCCACTTCAGCTTGAAAGCAGCTATGTTGGTGACTGTGTCCTTTATAGAGACGCCCAACATAATCCCCTCCATAGACCGTCCGTGACGTCAATATCTCGTGTAGTTCGCATGTGGTATTTGTAGATACAGCTTTAATTGTTAATAGGCATGCGGTACCGTCGGTATCAGGCTCTAGAGCAGTGTTACAAATTTTTAACTTTTCTATGAACTAGCAGTGTTTCCGATGGGATCCCATTGGAAAAAAAAATACTTGCAAACTTGCTGAAACTTTCAGTTTTCAAATAATCCTTAGTGCTCAGTCACAAAATTAAGGTTTTCATGCTTCCAGCCCCTATTGTTTGAACTGTGCCTTTTTTGCTGGTGGAATAATGAATTTATTTTATCTAGTAAGAATAACAAACAATTCCTTTTGGAAGATACGAATTATTCTTAACAAAAGAAGACATTATACAGCAGAATAAACTCTGTTCGGGGAACCTTTATACATAACAACACATTTTTAGTCCTAGAAGCAACAAAAATCAAGTAAACATCCCGAGCTTAAAGAAAATAGATGATCTAAACATGTTAAGGACACATTAACTCCTAAAGCTTAGCACACACTATAGCAGCGGTGAGCGACCAAGTAGCGCACTGCATAAATGGACCAAAATATAAGGTGCCAAAGCGGGCCGGGCCGAGGAAAAAGGGTCGCGCACAGTTGACCGGCCCGCGCAATCCAACGCATTGCTAAAATTTACCAAGATCACTTTCAGAAGTATTTTGTTTAGAGTTGAAACCCTTCCCATATCGTTTTTTTTTTTTTTTATATCCCCGCTTTTCCTCTGGTGTGGTAGTCAGAGACTTTATTTAACAGTTATTCCCATATCGTTTGATATCATCTAAAGATGTCAAGCCCTTGGTATGTATATTACCCTTTATGTTACATGTTGTATACTATCGCAGTCAACCAGCGGGTCGCATCGCAACGCAAAACAGCAGCTGCAAAACGCTTGCTGACCAAGCCGCCACCAGTACGAAAAGTGATGCAGAGGGATTTTCACAATACGTTGCGGTGCGGCGTGGCCTGTATTAATATGCTCGAGCCTATAGATGCCACTCACAGCAGCCTAGTCGTTAAGCTTTCTTGGAAATTTGGTCGTTTTCAACATTCACTATATGGCTTAATAACAATGACTTATTAATATTTAGTGTCAAGGTCACTCAAAAGGTAATGGACAGGGCTATGCTTGGGGTTTCATTGCGTGTTCAAATCAGGAATGAGGAGATCTGCAGAAGAAAGACAGTAACCGACATATCCAGAAGAATTGCAACACTAAAGTGGGAGTGGGCCGGGCACTTTGCCTGTAGGATCGATGCCTGGTGAGACCGACGGGTTCTCGAGTGGCGACCACGCACTGTAAGACGCAGCGTGGGTAGGTCCCCGACAAAGTGGACCGACGACCTGGTGAAGATCGCGGTAAACCGCTGGATGCGGGAGACACAGGGCCGGTCGTCGTGGAGATCCTTGAGGGAGGCCTATGTAACAGTGGACGTCTTTCGGCTGAAATGACGATGATGATTAAGTGTCAGAAGAATTTATTTTTCTTACAACTCGGGCAACACAACAATTCTTATGCTATCATTTTGTTGTGACTTTAATCTTAGGAAGTAGAATTTTATAGAATACTGCACATTCTCTACAAATCTTTTAAATCTGCCGAGAAGAAACTCTCTTATTTTAAGCACTTAACTATTTCATTGCTAATTAGAGATATATATGAAGTATCTGACCTTAGTATAGTGAAGCTGTGTTCATATCCTTTGTTTTCTCAGTAGAAGCATAATTATTCCATCTATCAAAGTATTGCTTACCCTCCTTTAGTTCATACTCCAAGGCTGTTTGTTTCCTCTCCGTTATACGTTCTCGCTAGCTTGACCCTATAAACATAATATACATATTATAATAACTTTATTATACGTAGGTATAGCAAGAAGGATTCATTTCCCCGTTAAATAGACCAAAATGTGTACATTTCACTATATTTTCCCGGGGTTAGTAGGTACCCCAGGTTCAAACCACATCAGTTTTCCGGGATACTCTAAATAATTCAAACTTGGCCAATAAAACAAAGGGTTTTCCAATGTAGCTATATCCGAAACCCGCTGATTTAATGAGGTAATCCATTGTTCGTATGTATAATGGATATGATAAGTTTGTGCCGTGTCCAAGCGGTAAGGTACTGTTCAATACGATTTCTAGGCTTGATACAGTCTTCTACTTTATAGTGAGTAATTTTGATAAGCGTCATTGATAACGCACATGTTTTATTCAATTGTTTTCTTCTTTCAAAGGAGGTCTTTTATACTTTTTTAGGGGTGGAATCATGATGACATTTATACTTCAACTTTCTAGTCATCTAGATCCAAGACATTTATTTTTTAAAACTTCTTTTTATAAGGTAATACCCCGACTTACGCTACCTTGACTTACGCGAATTCTCAGTTACTCGATTTAATTTTCTCGTCTATTCTTTTTTTGTTTGAACGCCGCGCAGTCAATGTCTAAGACGGTGCCGAACTTGGTAGACAAATAAATTTAGAAGTGGCTATTGATGATGTTCAAGAGCTGTTGGATTCACACAATGACAAGTTTACAATTGATGAGCTCATAACAATGCGTGAACAAGACCAAGAAATTGATAATAATGATTCTTTGGATCCAGTTCAATTAGAAGATCAAATGACAGTCGGAAACTCACCAGAAGCCCTCAGTTCGATTGAAAAAGAGTTAACAATTTTGGAAAGTATAGACTCCAATGAAAAGCGTATTTTTGTTACAAAACATGGAATAAAAAAAATACTAGGATGCTTCGAAGAGATATTACGGGAGAAGAAAAAATCATTGACTCGTCACACGACTTTAACCCTTTCCTATCTGACTACTGACTGACGCAAAACTAGCTTCTCAACGGTGAAAGATGTTCGTTTAGGAAACCGTGGCGTACATTGGCCTACGTTTGTGCCAAATAGAGGGAGGTGTGAATGTGAAGTACAGCATGAAAAAAGTTCAGTCAAAACCTCATTCAAAATGTTCACACTGCAATATTTTGTGCATAAATGAAAAAAAAAATGTTTTGTGAAATGCTAATGTATAATTAATTTATAATTTTATTATTAATTTCAGTCAAAACGAACTATTTCATGTTCCTAGTTTACTAGGTTTTTTTTTTTATTAGTAACCCAAAGTTCCTGACGGTACCTGTAAGTCTAGGTTATAAAAATAATATATAGATATAATAATAAAATCTGAAAAAAAGAAAATAGTTTTATTTGTTACTCTTTACCCATACAAAACCATAAAAACTAAATTTTTCATTATTATTGTCATATTCGCTAGGAAAGGGTTAATACAATTTATGAAACCTTCTACATCAAAATAACTTCGGATTGTGTATATACACTCTTTTAATGAACTTTGTCATGACAGTTCAACAACATTCATTGCGTGATTTGAAACTCACTTTCCGATTTATAATATTAGTAAGGATAAGGATTAGTAATATGCTTCAAAATTATTCCACTTGATAGTTATAGCGTATTGTGCAATAAGGATGCCGCAATTTATGAGGTCTACAATTCTTCTTCTTCAGCCTATAGAGATCAAACAACGGCCTCCCCCAAGGCTTTCTACAATGACCGGTCTTGTACTATCTGCGAACATCGGCTTCCCGCGACCTTCACCAGATCATCGGTCCACCTTGTTGGGCCTCCCTACGCTGCGTCTTCTGGTATGTGGCTACCACTCCAGAACCTTACTGCCCCATCGGCCATCGGTTCTACGAGCAATGCCACTTAATTTTAGCGACTCGAAGAGCTATGTCGGTGACTTTGGTTCTTCTGCGGATCTTCTCATTACTGATTAGATCACGATAAACTCCGAGCTACCAGGTTCATACCCTTTAATAATTCAAAGTATAACCCCTTTCTTCAACACAATAATAGACCTAAACCAGGAGGTAGTTTATTGATAAATGATGGTCAGTTTGCCAGCTCATTTCTACGGTTAATAACCAAGCATGGGTTAAGAGCTCGTAGATTAATATCTCATTGCGGGTTGAACCGTGAGAGGGTGCCTTAATGTGGTATTGGTATATTTTGTGAATTATGGTTCTAATATTTTATTGCAGTTTGAAAGGTTTTATTAACCGCAGATAGGTTAATAGGTTATTTTGCAAGATCCGTGATAAATGCTAACTTTTGTCTCTTTGCTAATAAAAAGTCCAATTTTATTAATTTCACTATCATCATCATCATCAACCTTTTAGCGCCCCACTGCTGGGCACAGTCTCTTCTCATACAGAGAAGGATTGAGCGTAATCATCACGCTTGCTCAATGCGGGTTGGCGATTTCAGACTTAAAGTCCAGGTTTACTCAAGATGTTTTCCTTCACCTTGTAAATCAGTCATTGGTGTCCCAGATATACTTAGAAACTACAAACTAAAAGTTGTCGTGGTGGCCTGGTGGTTGAAACACCAGCCTCTCAAATATGAGTGTGCAGGTTCGATTCCAGGTCCGGCAAGTATGAAGGTAACTTTTCTAAGTTATATGCACTTTCTCAGTATATCTTGGACACCAATGATTTATTAATTTATTTATACGAAAAGGTAATGTATAATTATTTTTAGTTATAGGTGTAATAGCTATTGAAATTACAGATACAGATTATATTTTTTCTTTAAACGTACATTATACAATTAGGTTGGGGCCAACATAAATTCATTACAATTTTACCATGCTTCAAAAACATGAACTACAAAATTGAGAAAATTATAACCGGTAACGTGGGCACCTAGATAAAAGTAACAATGACAAAAGAACTAAAATAATATTATAACGGTTACAAAGAAAATATCCAATAATACGTACTAGCCCGCGCACTTCAGTGACTAATCCGCTACCCTTAAGAGGGGACTCTAGAGCCGAGAAATTTGGAAAATAGGTATTTGCAGACAGTATTGCTGTTGCGCTACTTCCAACCTCTCCCGGTAAAGAGCGAAAAGTTGCAGCTCAGGCTGATTTTAGCTACTAAAACGTTGACCAAAAGACGTTTAGTATTCCGCTGTTTTCTTTTTCAAAACACGACAGATCTTAAATATTTTGATATCAAAATTTAGAAGAAAAGTATACCTATACCTATTATTTTCTTTTTTATCAAAAACTTATCACGTTTGTATAATAGTCTTCTGAACATCACGGTAAAAATGGAAAATTCTTCGCAATTTTGAATCGTATTTCTTTTATTAATCAAGTTTCGGAAAAAATTAAATGATACGGATAATCACGGTGTAAAATTTTAGAAAAAAAGAAATTGCTCTAAATGGAAGTCCACGAAGTAAACAGCGGAATACGTTTGTACAAAGAAAGCACCACTAAAGTTCCCTCTTAAGTTTTAGGATTTGCATCAATTCTTTGATTTTGTATGAAAGGTTATTCCTAAAAGTACCTATATACATTAAGTACCTAATGTTTTATGATCGCAATGAGTGTGACAGTGCCATTGTTCTCTAAACACACAGTCTTACTGATTACATTTGGGCCACAAACCTGAACCGACTCTTAATATCAAACACAATTTGGAATGAATTAATATGAAAGAAGACACGATTCTTCTTTTCAACGTAGATTTAACCGTTTACAGCAATGATATAATATTAACAGATATGATATGTCCCAACAAACTAACCAAAATAAATGTGCCGTTCGGAGCAGCAGCACACACATGCAATTTTTTTATTCTGCGTACATTTCACACGTTGATAGAGTGTGAGTGAGATGGGGCGCAATCTAAAGCATAGGGAAGAAAAAGATGGCTAGTGTGTGTCGTTTGCGCTTAAATGGAAACAGCAATAAGTTGGCCAAAGAATAACAAAAATACAGATAGGAAATATAACAGAGTTAACGGTAACTGGTAATTTCGTAGGTGGTAGTGAGTAGTAGGTGCTCAATAGGTGCATATATTTTTTTTTATGAAAAGTTTTAAACCTCAATTAAGCATTACAAAACTTTAATGCTTGTCATTGAAGTTTTGTAATACTTGATTGAAATGTATTTAATATTTTGTGACTTTGATCAAAGGAAACCTAATGCAATAAAATAAACAATTATAAACCATTGTAATTAGTGAAATTAATTCGGTTTAATCTACACTTACTATATTTCAAATAATATTTTAATTTTAATTTTTCAAATGTAAATCATTATGCAAACATTGTGTATATATTTCTAAATGCTAGGCTAATTGGTGTGAGCGTAGGAAATATTTATTTATATTATTATATACTTGGAAGTGTGCGAGGAAATTGCATGATTTAATTCCCACATCTCCGTTCCACCATCGGACGACCCGTCGTACAGCAAGTTTCCACCCTTATGTTGTTAACACCACTAGGATCCGGACGAAGCGTTTCGCCTCCTCCTTTATACCGCGTACATCGAGGAACTGGAACAGTTTACCAGCGGCGGTGTTTCCGTCGAACTACAATTTGAGTGTCTTCAAGGCTAGAGTGAATAGGCTCTTAATAAACTAGTGCGCTTTACCATCAAGGACTGCGTCACTGCTTACCATCAGGCAGGATTGCGATCAAGCGCTTGTTTATAAAGTATATAAAAAAAAAACTTCGTGTTCATTTAATATCGACTCACACTTTCCCATTTTATAATTTTATGTCATTTGACTCTATTACTTAGCAACGCAAAATAAACACGTAATTTTATAAATGTTTTACTTAACTTTTGCAATAAGATTTTCATAAATAATATTAAACAGAACTATAATTGTAGGTATAAAAGTCACCATAAACATTATCGCTTCTGTGCAACTAATCTATGTCTAATGCCTTCGCGTCTTTTTCACACTCGCAAGAAATCCAATTAGCTCTCTCTTTTTTTACTTACTATGGCAACCTAAGCATCATTTGTAAGAATGTTTGACAAAATAATGGAAACTATATTATTTATCTAAATATTTTGAAATAATTACTTATGATATGTGATTCCATGACTTTTATTGGTTTTTCTAAAATAATTCGTGCATTTACGCATTACACAAAACGCCATTTTGAATGCGGAAAAGATTTTCTTAGCAACCGAGGACAGACGCGCGTACGGAACGAGAGTATCGAGAGTGACTAAAGCGAGATACTGGACTTAAATTCTTTTATACGCGCTAGTGACATATCTACCTTAGTTTAATATTATATCAATGGTTTACAGGTAACCATAGCCTTCTTCTCTTCTTATAAGTTAGCTTTGAGACTATGGACTTTGAATATGGTAGATCAGTGCAGGGCTCATCATCACATGACATAGCATTGATCCGTCTGCCAGCGTAAAGATCAAACTGGGCCAAATTCTGTGCAGGATCCGGGACGAACTTTGGCCCGCGTGGATTATGTAGGTTTTCGTCAGAGGTGTTCAAATTGAAGGGTACGCTTGGTAATCCGGCCGCCTGGTAAGGCCTGGATTAACTGCACGTACCTAGTGTTCAAAATTTCAGCACGGGACCTCTAGGACCCCGTTGTCTGCCAGAGTTGAGGATTGTTCTAAAAAGATAAAACGGCCCTAGGCATAGGAAAACGAAGAGACACGGTTGTAGTCAGTAAAAGTCTGACACGCCCTTTCACTTTTTTAAAATTATTAACTAGTGCTTGACTGCAATCCCTGCTGATGGTAAGCAGTGATGCAATCGTTGATGGTATTGCGCGGTAGTTTATTAAGCCTATTCACTTAAAAATTCTTAGTGAACAACACGACCAAAGCTGCACCAGAGGGAGATTGATCTGGAGACCCTCCACGACTGCTCAGACCCGTCATCCGTACGACTTCACCAGACATCATGCCGGAACACGACGAATCGATTGGTGCCAAGACTTTGTCTGGTGGATGTTTACTTCAGCCGGTGGCCGATATTATGGCCTACCACCGAGAAAAGAGCTTTGCTCAGAGAGGGAGAAGTCATTTGATGATTTCTCATCCAATGCAAAAGAGTGCAATAGGTAGAACACGAAATTTAAATTCTCTTATGTTATACATATTGTAATATATATTGCCAAGTGTCAGGTTGTACGTTGTTTAAAATAATATGATTCGCGAATTTTTAGTTACTTTAAAAATATTCTCAAAATTATAAACATCATCATCATTATCAACCTTTTTATCGTTCCACTGGTGGGCACAGGTCTCCTCTCATACAGAGCAGGATTGAGCGTAATCACCACGCTTGCTCAATGCGGGTTGGCGATTTCAGACTTAAAGTAAAACGGGGTGAATAGATACGTTTTCGACCTTTGGTAACGATTTTCGTAATGTTCCAGCATTGATAGCCTTTTCTCTAGGCATGTATTTATTGAGTCTTGGACCAAACTATTGAAATATATTTGTTTTTATTCAGATATGTTCATAGTTAATTAAAAAATCCACAAAATAGACCTGATTTCTACTTAGTTCTCTTTTGGGGAGAATAGACACGCCTGAGGGGTGATTAGAAAAAATCGTAGGGCTGCCTCAAAGTAGTTTCCCTGATAAAGGTAAGCAAATGAAACTCTAGAAAGTAGCTTTAAAAAAACATATTTACTAAGGATGCTTTTTTTTTTAAAATAAATGACAAAATAAACTAGAGTGAAACAAAACTAAAAGATTTGCGCGAACTGTACATAGATAAATATATAATGTTTATAGAACTGCCCCGTTTTCATATATGTTAGTCTATATCAGCGTCTGAACGAATGTGTATGTATGTTTTTATGTTTGTGTTTGCTTATCTTCGGAATCACAAGTCCGATTTAACTAATTATTTTTTGTTGTACTAGGTAATGTTCAACTTGGGAGGTCCTCAACCCTGAGGACGTCCGGATCTCCAGGCCGGAAAAAACCGCAGAGGTGCGGATTGCCGGTCTGGACGAGTCCGTGACTCCTGAGGAGGTGGTGGCGGCCGTTGCTCGAAGCGGAGAGTGTCCGCCGGGCAAGGTGCGGGCCGGCGATATTCGCACCGACGAATTCCGGAGATAAGCAAACACAAACATAAAAACATACATACACATTCGTTCAAACGCTGATATAGACTAACATATATGAAAACGGGGCAGTTCTATAAACATTATATACATACGGGTCGAATTGATAACCTCCTTTTTTTAAGTCGGTAAAAATGATATTTGTAACTAAACGCGAAGATTGAATTGTAAGGAATCGCTACCAACCAACGGTGATTTTAACTTTGTAGCAGCCCTATCATAATTATTACAAATCACCCCCCTTTCGTAACTAATAACCCCCTTCTTGTGTCTATTAACTATATTCGCGTGCCCATTCCCCTCAGGCGTGCCTATTCACCCCTCAAGCGTGTCTAATCACCCCAATTTTTTTTTAAGAAATCAAGGCTTTCGTAATAATAACAAATAAGTATAATAATGTATATTCCTCCCTTAATAATTATTGCACCACATATTTTTTTAAAAAAATGCGCTGACTGTAATTTGACGATAGTTTCACCAGTTCTGACCAAAACCGAAATACGGACGTTCAAATTTACGCATGCCAACCGACAAGTATTGACAACTTTGAGACTATATATTTATAGCATCCCTAAAAACGTCCAAAAATTTGGACGTTTTTGGACGGCTGCCACAAATAAAAACTTGCCAGACCATGAAAAATATTATCAAAAAATTGGTAAAGTTTTGGGTTTTTTACTGGATAATGATATTTACTGGAGAAAATGGCAAACTCGGTGCGAGTTTGCCATTTTATATTTGCCACATGTACGACATGTGGCATAATAACATGTCGAGATTAAAAGTTGCAACAAAACAAATACAAAATAACAGGTGGCTAATGAAAAGCTTACAATTCCAGATGTTTTGTATTTCAATCATAAATCATCGGGTAAAACACTAAAATTTATTTGTATGTGTCATCATTATTTCAGCCGACGTTCACTGACGTTCACTGCTGGACATAGGCCTCCCCCGAGAATCTCGACGATAACTGGTCCTTCGCCTCCCGCATCCAACGATTTCCCGCGACCTTCTCTAGGTCGTCGGTCCACCTTGTCGGGCCTACCCACGCTGCAAGTTAACAGACGGCCTATTGACGTTGAAACAATCTATTATTTGATTTACCAGTCTCAGCAACAATTTCCAGTAAATTGAAACTTCATTAAGTTTGAAACTATCTACACCGAGGCCGTCAAGTGAAAGCGTTCTTGGCACCTGTCACTTTCGTATGAATGATCTGAGAAATGCTTTGCGAATTTGATCTTTATTAGCTACTGGAATTGTCAAAGTGACAGCTGTCAGAAACGCTTCTCTCAACGGCCGGACTGTAGCTGTTAAGTAGACCACAGGACTTTGTAGTTTTATGACATACAAGATACATTGAAACATTTTCAATGTATTATTGATAGCCTCCGTGGCGTAGTGGTAGCGAACGCGGCCGCTGCGCAAGGAGGCACGGGTTCGATCCCCGTACAGTGAAAATATTTGTATGCATGAATATGAATATTTGCACTGGTCTGGTCATGCCTCAGAAAGCACGCTAAGCCGTTGGTCCCGGTTGCCATACGAACATCTAATGGCAGTCGTTACGGGTTGTTGGAGCCCAAAAAAGTCCAACAATTGGTCTAACTGCAATCCTTTGATATCGCCTTCGGGTTGTGGAGGTCAGACGGCTGTCGCTTCACGGAAAATATCGAAGTTTAGCCAAAATCAGCAGTTAAGACTGGTAAAGCCGACCCCAGACTCCAAAGCTGAATAAGCTTCGAATGCTACTGGGATTAACGCTGAGATGATGATGATGACAAGATACATTGAAACTCTAAGAAGAGTTGAGGGTTACGAGGTCGATTGTGCCTGATGTGAGAAAAGTTTAACATGTGGATTTCATTATCAGCCGCCGTGGAAGTGGCGAAATTTTGGACCAAAAACCATTTTAAATATTGTTGTGCCACTTAGAAGAATGAAATCAAATTCGAAAATATTTTAGCGCATTATTACAAGTTGTGTATATAATACAGTTGATGGCGTATTCTTTTAAGCAGATATAGGTGCCTGTTGCCACTAAACGAAAGTTTATGAAATAATATATAATATGTAAAGAAAACCCCGTCCGACCCATAAGGATAATAAATGTTTGGTAAACACATGACCAAATAAAATATGAAATTTTACATAATCATCACAGTAACTTACAATACTAATGATTTTTGAAATAATCTTTTTTTTTCCGCGAATTAATTCCAACTTCCCGAAAATTTGGTAATTTTTTATTAAGTGACAACGCCATTTTGGACTGTATTATTATGAGCGAATAGCGATGCAACCGCGTGCCGCGTGCCCTGGCCCCTTTCGCCAGCGCATGTATTGCCTACCGTACATATATTAACCTTGCATGTATAAAGCTTTACCTCCTTTTGTGAAATAAACTTCATTTTTTAGGGAGATTTTTTTAAACTTTAGATTGGCTTTGTAGGTATTAGTAGAATCAGTTATCGATACCTAAGAATACCTTTACCGATCGGACAGCTTTCTTTACATATTGTATATGTCGGCATTGAGCACTGACTGATAACGATATAGTTTTAAGTTATCCGATTAATCTGCTCAGACCCGTCCTCCGTACGGCTTCACCAGACATCATGCCGGAACACGACGAATCGCTTACCACCCACCAGACAAAATCTTGCCGCCAAGCGATTCGTCGTGTTCCGGCATGATGTCTGGTGAAGCCTGTACGGAGGACGGGTCTGAGCAGTTGTGTTGCGATGTGTGGCGGGTACGATGCGCCAAATGTTGTTGTGTCGGGAGTTTGGTCGTGGAGAGTCTCCAGATCAATCTCCCTCTAGCGCAGCTTCGTTTGGTCGTGTTGGTCTTGGGTTTAACATTGCATCACCTCGCTCAACTGCCGTCATCCTTCCTATTCCTTAGTTTTTTAAGTGAATAGGCTTAATAAACTAGTGCGCTTTACCATCAACGATTGCATCACTGCCTACCATCAGGCGGGATTGCAGTCAAGCACTAGTTTATAATTATTAAAAAAAGAAACTAATTTCTGAACGAAATGTAATCTAATCTAGTAGTGATTCCTAAACGTAACACCCGACACTGGCACAAAAGAAGAGATAACGGGGACTGCTGACAACTGGTCAACGGTTAACTTGGATATGCAATTTGTGTCAAGTGGAACGTTATATCTTAGGAAAATTATTGTAAATTAGAGTGATCAAAGTGTGATTTAAAGTTTATAGTTATAATTGATTATCTCCTTGCCCGATAACCTACGCCTACAATGGATCCTTCGCTATATAAAGACGGAGCATCCCCGGATGATGCTTTTGTACCGCAAACTTCTTTTGATGATAACCATATGCTGTTATAAATATATATATTTTTTTTTTAAATTTTATCTTATTATGATAGGAGCACTGTATAAATTAGCTTTAAGTTTCCCGTATCGAAAAATACAAAAATGTTGGGATCAAGTAGCAAAAACTTCAGATACATTTTTTAAACTTGAATACTGTGTGTTTATGAAAAAGTCTTTTAGTTACTTCTTGCTTCAAGTCTTACTTGCTGGGATACAACTGTTGTCTCCAGGGACCGTATGATTATGCCCACAGACGTGATAAAAATAAAAACAGTATTAAAAATTAGAGAGAATATACCGTTCAAGTCGACAATCGTCCAGAGTATGCTTGAACAAAACTACCGGCGGCTTGTTTGGAATAAAACACGAGCTCATTTGGTATACAGCTCAGTGGAATAGCGGTAAGGATGTCATATAGTGGAAGGAAGTGCAGTGAAACGTTGACAATAAAAGTTAAGAAGAATTGGGTTGTATCCTAAAAATAACTTAATGTCCATCAGATAACGTATTAACGTTTTTTTTTTATTTTTTCTTTCATTTGAATAGGTACTTAGAAAGATATTTTATTGATTTGAAATGTCGCATGACGTCACGCCGTGGTACAAAATATACCACGGCGTGACGTAATTAGCTCCCAATCCGTAGCTTTAATATGTCTATAAGACGGACTAATTATTTTTTTGATTTTCATACCTTGTATACATCCCTCTATTGGAGGTCTTATCTTTTTTACTATTTATGTCACATGAACTCAAATATAATGCTCGTAAGAGTGTTCTCATGCTATTTATAGCAGAGAATTTAAGGTTCTCTAATTAATACACTTAAGGTCGATGTCTCGGCACTAGTAGCTGTTTCTTAAGTAAAACATTGGGGTCACATGTTGACAGGTCAGTATGTGACCCCAATATTTCACTTTATAAGCCTCGAGAAAGAAAAAAAACTCGGGAAGGAGGGCGTTGGCAGTCCGCTGCAATGTGTGGGCCCGTAGATTCGCACGATGTACCACAGACGTAAAACTGTTTTTAGAGCCGTATGTCAGTCTTTTTACATGTGCAGCCTCTTGGTCAAATTTACTGTGCAAAATGAACAGTCCCTTCACTGTGCACAAGTGCACAGTAATAGGAAATAGTAGAGTATAGTTAGTAGTTATTGTATAACATATTTTGTTGACCAACAAATTACTAACACCTTTTTTATTCTTTTTTTGCGTGTGTTCTTGCAATTTATACAACATGCATTACTATGGACACATATCTGAAATAAAGAAAAACAATTTTTTTAATTTGGTAAATACTACTATTTCTCTCTCCTTTCCCTTGGGATTCCATCCAAAGGTTGTCTGTAAAAGATCGCTCTTAGCGATAAGACCGCCCATTGTGTCTGTAATCATTTCTGTAATCTGTATGGTGTACACAATAAAGTATTCTATTCTATTCTAAATACTTTAAACTTTTAAGATAGTTTCGGGAAAACAAATCTGGAAGCGGCCATACAATAAATAATTTGATAAATATTTCTTTTTTTGCTATTAAAAGCCGACGAACATATTTATCGATAAAATAAAAATAAAATAACATATAATCTAATTCTATCTTAGCATCATGAAAACTGCTAACAAACTACGCCATTCAATTAAAATATGTACAGGTAACCCACCCACATAACTCCTACTAAAATTCCAAAAATTTTTTGGCCCAAACGACCTAAGGATGGCAACCCTAGATACAGCTGGAACACTAGTTACACTAGGAACGTTTCTTGCTACGACAGGAGTTTCCTGTCCAAGGATATATTACAATTTTCACGTTTGCCACACTGCCTTACCTGTTTGTGTGGGGAATAAAATATTCTGTTTATTTGGCGGTGGCCCCTTTATTTATAATCGTTGCTTTTAAACTTGGAGATAGGCATTTCTCGGTGGTAGGCCATAACATCGGCTGCCGGCAGAAGTTACCACCCACCAGACAAGGTCTTGCCGCCAAGCGATTCGTCGTGTTCCGGCATGATGTCTGGTGAAGCTGTACGGAGGACGGGCCTGAGCAGTTGTGTTGCGATGTGTGCCGGGTACGATGCGCCAAATGTTGTTGTGTCGGGAGTTTCGTCGTGAAGAGTCTCCAGATCAATCTCCCTCTGGCGCAGCATAGTTGGTCGTGTTGGTCTTGGGTTTAACATTGCATCATCTCGCTCAACTGCCGTCATCCTTCCTATTCCTAAGTTTTTTTAAGTGAATAGGCTTAATAAACTAGTGCGCTTTACTATCAACGATTGCATCACTGCTTACCATCAGGCGGGATTGCAGTCAAGCACTTGTATATAATTATTTAAAAAAAAGATGTAATACAAAAATCTATGTATTAAACAGTTACTGGCACAACATTTTTCTTCAGCCTAGAAGAAGTCCACTGCTGGACATAGGCCACCCCAAAAGCTTTCATTGTTTTGGGGGGGGTTTGCCATAATCCCCACGCTTGGCAGGTGGGTTGGGAATCATAGTAATATGTTATTCCACAGGAGAAGTGCTGCTGCCTGCTTTCCTGGCGAAAGTAACATAACATAATCAACTTATAATTTTGCCTCCCAAGATATACAGACGTCCTCCCGGTGAGAGAGTGGCGGCCGCGCGGGCGCTATTGGTTGGTAGATGCCACATCTCTTCGAAGCTTTGGCTCTGACATGCCGGCTGGCATAGTTTCGTCACGATGTTTAATTTTGCATTCTTTACCTTAACCGTTTTTGAAAGCAGTGTTGATAAAATACACAAAGTAAAGCGCCTGATGGCCTCTGAACCTACGACTTAGAAATTCTAAGTCGCGGTCGTTAGCACTTGGCCAACACTGCTCTTGCAATGATTGCTTATCATTACTTCAATTTAAGCACAGACTATAAATAAACCTCAAAATGACATTATCTATAGAAATCACCACCACACGAAGTCTCTGATTAGTTGAATAATTGAAACATCTTCATTTTGAAGAGTGATTGATTGATGAGATTGGTGATAAAACTCTTTTCTCCAGTGCGACCAACAAGAAATTGTGTGCTTGATACCTATCAGTTGCATACAATCGAAATCGTGTACGTACGTGTTTTCCAAATTTGATCCTTATTGTGGTCTATAGTTTTAATGTAAGAAATTACAATAAAATCTACTACGAATAGTGCTGGTGCTTTCAAGAATGAAGTCTTCTTCCAATTCGAAGCATTTATTCTAATTGCGTTTGAGTTAGAAGATTTTAATTGTAATAGGTAGATATATTGTTATTCTCTATTTGGACGGACTTCTACCTCTCGAAGGAGAAGAGGGAGGATGTTTGCTCAGCAGTGGGACATTGATTGATACTAAAATAAACCTCTATTTATGGAAAAATAATTGTGCTGCAAAATTTCATACGTTCAGTCGCGTAATGGTATAATGAAATTTCTAGATAAACTTCACTGATGTATAATTTCTCAAAGTTTTTCTAACATTAGGGTATAATGTTGATTAGATGATGCCGCGCCGCGAATAAATAGCATGAGTTTTTAAGAACCGTCTAAATTTCGATATATTAATCTTTGGCGAAAATCATTGAATACGTGTTTTTTCTTTTAGCATCATTTGATACAAAAATATTGAGATATCACATCACAAAGTTATCAAAATTTGATAAAAATACTGTAAAAAGTTGATGTTTGTTGACATCGCGCCGTGTCTGCGGCCAGCCCGCTCCACGCTCCGCTAAAGTTCATTGAACACAATCGTTTTAAATCAGTGACCACGCAGAGTGGATAATTCTTTCGAGAAAATGATTTAAAATGAAAATTTTACGCATCGTTTTTTTTTTTCTAAAATTGTATTAGTGAATGATACCTAATGCCTAGAAAAATTTTGAACGGTGACTAAAAAATCTTACTGTATAAAGAATGAGAAAAAAATTATATACCTACTAGCGGACCCGGCAGACGTTGTCCTGCATATGATATTTCAAGCGATTAGGGTATTAAAAAGTATGAAAGGAAAGATCAATGATATTATTATTATTCTTCATTTTGAAATAACATCAATTTTTCGAAAACAATTTGTTATAATCAATATTTGCACAAAAACACTTGTTAAGATGCGACGAATGTTTTACAATAACCGCTGAAACCTTCAAGTTTTGCAGCAAATGCGGTCACAATTTGAGCCGAATAATACAAATTAGTAGGGAACAAAAAAATCGAGTGAAGCAAATACTTGTTAAAACGGAAATACATCTCAACAATGTCACCATCATCTTCTGAGGGAATAACATTTTCAGAGCTTAATTTAACTGCCTAAGAACTAAACGATTTGAATGAGGTAGAAAAAAGTCAGGAGCGCAACATCGGCAATATTCTGGTTCAGCCAGACTTGTCCGAGTCACCGAGGCCTCTCGCCACGCCGTCAAGTTCGGCGAGCCAAGTCAAGACATCATCAGCAATCCGAGTTCGCCTGTGATGTTTGATTAATTACTATATGTTGCCAGAGTGATTAATATAGTCTAGATATAATAAAAAAAATAAATTGTATCAAATTTGAAAACAAAAAATAGATACATAACCTAAATACCGACTACCGCTCCATCTGCCGAATTGTTTTTTTGTGAATGTAAATTTTCCAGGCCCCCACCTGAATGCATATACAAAAAATCATTCAAATCGATCCAGCCGTAAGGGATAAATAACATAGATACCGACTGCAGTGCCATCTGCCGGGCTGATTTGTGAATCTAAACCATCCCGGGCATCACCCAAACGCAAACGAAAAGAAATCATTCAAATCAGTCCAGCCGTTTAGTTGCAGTAGGTATAGTATAGATTTCGTTGCGGGACCCAAGACAGTTGAATCGTTTCTCCGGGACTCGTTGAGCTGCATTGCTCCGCGTTTTTCTGGCGGTCTCCACTGTTGATTCTGGCTTTCAGGAGATGCGGTGGGTTGGGAACAGTGGGGCGGGTTTTGTCCCAAAAAAAAAAAAACGTAGATATAGATAAATAACCTAGATACCGACTGCACCGCCATCTGCCGGGCTGATTTGGAAATGTAAATTTTCCAGACCCCCACTTGAATATATAAACAAATATTTATTCAAATCAGTTCAGCCGTTTAGGATAAATAACCTAGACACCGACTGCAGCGCCATCTGCCGGGCTGATTTGTGAATCTAAACCATCCAGGGCGTCACCCAAACGCAAACAAAAAAAAAATCATTCAAATCAGTCCAGCCGTTTAGGTGCAGTAGGTATAGATAAATAACCTAGTTAACAGCTGCAGCTCCATCTGCAGGGCTGATTTGTGAATGTTAATTTTCCACGCCCCCACTTGTTTAAATCAGTTTAGCCGTTTAGGATAAATTAATAACCTAGACACCGACTACAGCGCCATCTGCTGGACTGATTTGTGAATCTAAACAATCCAGGGCGTCACATAAACGCATAAAAAATTCATTCAAATCGGACCAGCGCTTTAGAAGGACTTCAGTGGCGTACACACGTACAGCAGATTAAGGAATATACCCACGGAAAGCATTGCCATCTACATTTTGTAACAAAGATATCACACCTCTCTCTACCCCTAGAGCTCTTGTTTCTCTCTCTCTTGAAGTTAAATAAAAAAAATTAAATATTTATTTATTTCTATATTTTTTTTTCTCTTTCAGTTCTTAAGTACAATTTTAGTTAAATAAAAAAAAATTAAAATATTTATTTCTTTTAATTTTTTCCCCTTTCAGTTCTTATGTACAATTTTCTTTTTAAGTGACTCCAAAAACTAAAAAAAAACTATAAACTTGTCTAATAACAAAAAAAATATAGCTGAGTCTGCCTGGGTTTGAACCCGGGAACACCAGGCACCGCAAATAGATCCATACCGCTATTGACTACGCTACAGCGCCAATGTCAAACGTTACGAAATTAGCGCCCATATTATGCGTGAAATATTGCGAAAGGGAAAACTCGAAAACATGCGCTTCCGCAAGCATAAGACTGAGCTAGATTGATTTCTCGTCCCCGAAAACCCCCACATATCAAATTTTAGCGAAATCGTTAGGGCCGTTTCCGAGATCACGTGCTTTTTCGAGCAATTAGCGCCATCTGCCGGGCTGATTTGTGAATCTAAACAATCCAGGGCGCCATTCAAACGCATACAGAAAAAATCATTTAAATCGGTCAAGCCGTTTAGGAGGAGTTCAATGACATACACACGTACAGCAGAATTATATATATAAAGATTAGAAGTGATGACGTCGCCGTCGTTGTAAAATTTTTTGTAACCTAAGATTTTGTTAGCACCATTTAGGTACCTATATCAAAGAATGTTCATCATAATTATGACCATATTTGTCCTTTTACCCCATATGACAAAAACGATAATTTTATTTATGGTTCTCTTTGGCAGATTTTGATTTTAATGATCACTTTGGCATTATAATGGGCATAACTTTTTAATCATGCAATCAAATTGCCTATTTTAAAGCGTTATTAATTAACAAAGTAACAAACATAAAGTTATCAAAGTATTCTACGTATCGCTTTGATCGGGAATAATTTATAAAATCAAACAACAAATCAAATGAAGTCGTGGTGGCCTAGTGGTTGAAACACCAGCCTCTCAAGTATGAGTGCGCGGTTTCGATTCCACGTCAGGCAAGTACCAGTGTAACTTTTCTAAAGTTGTATATAATTTCAGTATATCTTGGACACCAATGACTGAAGGTGAAGGAAAACATCTTGAGGAAACCTGGACTTTAAAACTGAAATCGCCAACCCGCATTGAGCAAGCGTAGTGATTCAATCCTTCTCTGTATGAGAGGATGCCTGTGCCCAACAGTGGGACGATAAAAAAGGTTGATGATGATAATGATAATAAAATCAAACCAAATTTTTACTTTTATTATTACAGAATTTATAAGAAAAAAATATGGAGATCTTCCATCACCCCGGAAATGGGGAAATCTTCAGAAGAATGAAAATCAGCACATACTTCTTCAACTCGCTAAGTGGCAATAGATCTGATGGCCGATGGGGCAGTAAGGTGCTGGAGCGGCGGCCACGTACCAGAAGACGAAGCGTAGGGAGGCCCCAACAAGTTTGACCGATAACCTGGTGAAGGTCGCGGGAAACCGATGGATTCAGAGAGCACAAGACCGGTTATTGTGGAAAGCCTTGGGGGTGGTCTTTGTCTAGCAGTGGATTGGCAGAATGAACGCAATATTATGTTGAATAGTGTACAAGTTACATCCGGAGTCGTTTATTATACGGACCTTGTAGAAACTAGAACCAATTTCCGTGCGTTCAGGCGCTTTTGCCATACCTATTATTGGAATCAATTGTAACAGCACATACCTACTTAGGACCCATTAACTTAATCAAATTTTATTGCGTGGTGCTTGACAATCTGGGCTTCTCCCAGTTGCAATAATGTCCCTTTGTGCCGATTGACCTAGTTCTGTTCTGTCTCCTGCTTGTTATGGAGGGAAGTGGAAAAAATGTCTTTTTTCTTACTCCTCCGATATTCTTTTCTGATTAATTTCGTTGCGGGACCCAAGACAGTTGAATCGTTTCTCCGGGACTCGTCGAGCTTCATTACTCGGCGTTTTTCTGATGGTCTCCACTGTTGATTCTGGCTTTCAGGAGTTGCAGTGGATGGGAAAGGCGGATTTGTCCCAATAAAAAAAATAGCAGTGGACTGAAGAAGAAGAAGAAATATTACAGAAATTACGAGTATAAAATACCTAGCACTAGACAATTTTTATATTTTTATATAAAAAGTTTCAAAAGTTATGGACCTTGAAAGTTCAACGTTGATCAAAACCCTGTTTACGCTACGCTTTGGAGTGGCTAACTAGTTTCGTCTTTCTGACTGGACGACCCCTTGACAATTTGTAATGGCCTGAAATTAGTTTATTTTAACTAAATTACTTTTACTTTTAATTGCTTTGAGGGAACTCTGAATCATAAAGACTGTGACAACTTCTAGCAATTATCTACATTAGGTGGGTTCGGACATTACCCAGATGTTATATAACAGTGTCCGTAAAGTAATACCACAGAATAAATATCTACAGAAGGTTGAATTCATACAATGAAACGAAATACACACACATATACACGTTTCACATAGAAAGCCTCCGTGGTGTAGCGGTGGCGGACGCGGCCGCTTCGCAAGGTGGCGCAGGATCGATCCCCGCACAGTGCAAATATTTGTGTGCATGAATTTGATTATATGCACTGGTCAGGTCGTGCCTCGGAAAGCACGCCAAGCCGTTGGTCGCGGTTACCATACGAACATCTAGTCATCATCATCATCATCAGCCTTTACTCGTCTACTGCTGGACATATGCCTCTTTCATGGCACGCCAACAAGCTGGATCCCGAGCAGTTCTCCGCCAGCCATTACCAGCCACCTTTTTGATGTCGTCGCTCCATCTCGCCCAAGGGCGTCCCACGCTACGTTTGCCGAGACGCGGTCTCCACTCAAGGACTCGTTTACCCCAACGGTTGTCGGTCCTGCGGCATATGTGACCAGCCCATTGCCACTTCAGCTTGCTAATCCTCTCAGCTATGTCGGTAACTCTGGTCCTCTGTCGGATCACCTCATTTCTGATGCGGTCCTTCAGAGAGACGCCCAACATAGCCCGCTCCATAGCTCGCTGAGCGACTTTAAACTTATGGACTAGTCTGACCGTTAGTGTCCACGTCTCGGCTCCGTAAGTCATGACGGGTAGGATGCACTGGTTGAAGATTTTGGTCTTCAAACATTGGGGTATGGGCGACGAAAATACCCGACGAAGTTTACCAAATGCTGCCCATCCCAGCTGGATCCTTCTATTTGCCTCCTTCTCGAAGTTGTTTTTCCTTAATTGCAATGTTTGCCCGAGGTATATAGACTCTGCAACAACTTCGAGCGGCATTCCATTTACGGCAACCGGTCCCGGAGTGACCCGTTCATTGAACATAATTTTGGTCTTGTCTAAGTTCATCCGGAGACCGATGCGTTGGGAGGAGTCAGCTAAGTTGGCCAGCATTTGTTCCAGCTCTTTCTTCGTTTCCGCCATGATGACGATATCGTCCGCAAATCGCAAGTGTGAGATGTACTCGCCATTAATGTTAATGCCCCGACCCTGCCAATCCAGCGTCTTAAACATATCCTCGAGGGCATTGGAGAACAATTTGGGGGAAATAACGTCCCTTTGTCTCACTCCTCGCTTAAGGGGGACATCTTTAGTCTGCTGGTTCTGGACTTGGACGGACATTGTGGCGGCATTGTAGAGACATCTCATCACTTGGACATATCGCCAATCGACTTGGCATCACTGCAAAGATTCCAGAACAGCCCAGGTCTCGATGGAGTCAAAAGCCTTCTCATAGTCCACAAATGCTAGACACAGGGGCTGATTATACTCTTCGGTCTTCTGTATAATCTGCCTCACTGTGTGTATGTGGTCTATGGTACTAAATCCTCCTCGAAACCCGGCCTGCTCAGGCGGCTGGAATTCGTCGAGTCTGCGCGCTAGTCGGTTCGTGATCACTCTCGAAAACAGCTTGTAGACATGGCTCAGAAGCGAAATGGGTCTATAGTTCTTCAATAAGGTTTTATCACCTTTCTTGAAAAACAGAACCACTACGCTTCTGTTCCATGCCTTAGGAGTTCTCCCCGAAAAAAGAGCAGAATTAAATATACGCTGAAGCTCTTTTAGCACAGGCGTACCTGCAACTTTCAAGAGCTCCGAGGTAATCCTGTCTTCTCCCGGGGCCTTCCCATTTTTAAGCTGTCCAAGAGCCATCACGATCTCGGCTAGGCTGATCTCAGGGAGGTCTTCGGTGTAGTGCCGTGTGAGAGTGGCTCTGGAATCTTCGGTGCGGGGAACTGGTTTAGGCGCTTGCGAGGTATACAGCTGACTGTAGAAGTCACACAACAACAACAACAACAACATCTAGTGACAGTCGTTAAATCAAATCAAATCACTTATTTCGGAAAATATCTGTAGTGGACTGTAGTTAATTTTCGTGGGTTGTAGTGTTCTTCAATAAAACACCTTCGTACTCTTCGATCTTTATTGACCCTTCACAATATCTCCATAGGTGGCTTGCTCACTGGTTAACTTGGGATCCTTCTTGTTCAGGTGACTATTCCGATCACTGATCACTCTTGACTACGATTTTTGCTGCTCGTGGTCCTCTCTGCGACCCCGAGTTGGGGGCGCGAGGAGACGGTTTGGGGGCTCCTTGATGGCCCCATGACCGTGGGTTCGGTCTCTCGGCCTCCAAAAATGGAGACCCGTCCTTGGGGTGCACCCTAGGGGTGCTACTCTTCAATCTTCGCACACCTAAGTCGACGCCGCGAGGGTGTGCCTTCCCTCCGGCGATGGACGGTGTGCTTTGTTGTGTGTGGCTGTAGGAGCGCCTGAAGTGTTTCACGACGCCCGTGCGATCAGACCCCTACCAGGTTAGATCACGGGTTGCCCCCGTGAAGGCCCAGCAAGAGTCGATCAGCGGCCGGGCGTCGGCTTTGGTTGGCGCTCTGCTACAGCGGGTGATTACCCCGACCCCCTAACAGCTCAACCAGCTATGTACGGTAGGCTGCGAGGGTACGGGGGTAGTGTGTGTTACGAGCGGTTTGTAGGTGTGTATTCACCGCTCGTGTGGTATTCTGAGTGTGTACCTGCATGTGGAGTAGTGCATGTGTGTTCGTCGTGCGCATAGCGCCTATATAAATACAGTCCGCAAATGCGCACGGCGGCGTCGTGTTGCGAGTGAATAGTGTCTATCCTTGTCTGAGTAGGTCACGTGTATTTGTGTTTGTGACCTACCCGGGTGTCAAGTCCGGTAGCGCGACGTCTGCTATGAGGTCGCGCGGGAATCTCTTTTTGTCGGGAGGCCTCGCGTGCCAGGGCGCAATGTCTTTAATGTGGTGGAACTCGGAGGTGCTGGCACGCGAGAACATCCCCTTCGCCAGGCGGACGACGAAGTCATCGATGCTCTCGACACGCAGGTCCCTGCTGATAACCGAGTTCCTCACGTACCGGGGAGCTTGGACGATCTGACGCAGCGTGATGTTCTGCTGCGTCCGGAGCTTCTTTCTGTGTGTCTCGGCCGTGAGGGCGAGCCAAGCCGGGGCAGCGTATGTAAGCTGCGTCCGCACGTAGGTCTTGTAGATCCCCAGCTTGACTCGCGTGGAGAGGCGTGACGAGAGCACCGGGCGTAGAAGATTTCTACTTACCTTAACCCGCGCGACGGTGTCGCAGACGTGCGGGCCCATGGTGAGCCGGCTGTCGAGTGTGACCCCCAGGTATTTGGCGGTCTTGGTCCACTCGACCTCGGTCCCCATGAGCCGAAGGTTCGGTGGATGACGTCCGCCTCGTGCCGTGACGATTATAGCCTGCGTCTTACCTGCGTTCACCGACAGTCTCCACTTGCTGAGCCAGTCGGGGAGGTCGTCCAGAACGCGCTGCATTTTGATGGCCGCGTGGTCAGCCGACAGCGACGTGGTGATGTACGCGGCGTCATCTGCGTACAGCGCGAGGGTTGCAGTGTGCGTGGCGGGGATGTCGTCGGTGTATACCGAGTACAACGCAGGCGAGACGCAGCTTCCCTGCGGCACGCCCGCTCCAATGGGGCGCGCGCTAGATGTCACGTTCTCCACCGAAACCTTGAAAGTCCTGTCTTTCAGGAAGGAGGAGACCACCTGTATCAAGCGACGAGGCGCGGTGGACTTGGTCAGCTTGTAAATAAGGCCGGCGTGCCAGACCCGGTCGAAAGCCTTTTCCATGTCGAGGAATACTGCAGCGGCGTACTCCCTCTTATTCATGGCCGCGGTGAGTGTGTGCAGTACCCTCGACAACTGGAGCGTCGTACTGTGTTCCGCCCGGAAGCCAAATTGTTCCGGGCGGGGCGTGGTGTGCGGCAGCAGGTGTTGCAGCAGTAGTGCCTCAAACACCTTGGAGGTTGTGGGGAGGAGCGTGATCGGCCGGTAGCTTTCCGGCTTTGAGACGTTCTTCCCGGGCTTGGGCAACATGATCACCTTCCCCTGCTTCCAGCAGCTGGGGAAGGTTCCGGTGCGGAGTATGCCGTTATAAAGGCGCGCTATTGCCGCCACCGATTTCGGTGGCAGGTGTCGGAGGGCGGTGTTTGTAATTCCGTCCGCACCGGGTGCCTTTCTGGGCTTGGTGTTCCTTATTGCCCCCAGTACTTGGCCCGGGGAGAAAACTACGGGGTCTTCGTCTGGAGCTACCGGCGTCTTGAAGTACTCTCCAAGGTGTTGCTCCACTGCTGCGACATGGTCCAGGGCGTCTGTCGGGTTCGGCGTGAACTGACGCTCCAGGTGCTCGGCGAATATTTCGGCCCGGTCGGCCGCCGTGTAGCGTAGCGCCCCGTCGCTGTTGCGTAGCGGGCGCACCGGGGCTGGGGTATTCTTTAGGCGTCGGCACAGCCGGTGTACCGACGCCCAGTCGCCGTCTGCCGAGTCTATAATGTACTCCCAGCTCTCCGATGCGTGCGCGTGTAGCTCGGCCTTAACCTTGTCCGTGACACGGTTGAGCTGGTTCTTGATGGTGGGGCATCTTGTTTGTTGCCACCGCCTGCGCAGACGCCTCTTGTCGGCGATCATGTTGGCGATGTGAGCGGGGAGCTTCTGGTAGCGCCCCTGTGACGCGGTGGATGTGCATGTCGCCGCTTCCAAGGCGCTCTTGATGCAGGCGGTGAGTCCCTCAGCCAACTCGTTCACGTCCAAGGCGTCGGCGACGGGCCGAGTGGGCGTGGTGGCCTCCATTACCTTCCTGAATTTGTCCCAATCCGTGTGTCGACGTGGCGCCGGATGGGCAACTCTGGTGGTGTGGTCAGTCAGGCGGACGAGCACTGGCTGGTGGTCGGACTTCAGCTCGTCGTCCAGCACCTCCTGCGCGATCTGGCAGGTGAGGCCCTTGTGTACGACGATGTCCAGCACGTCGGGTGAGTGTGCTATGTTGTCTGGGTAGCGGGTCGGCGTCTCCGGTCCGGACACGTCGTACCCTTTGGCCTCCGCGTCGGCGAAGAGTCGTCGGCCCCCCTGGTTGGTGGTTCCGCTGTTCCACGCCGGGTGCTTACAATTAAGGTCGCCGGCGATGATGGTGGGATGTGGTGAGGCTAGCAGCGTGTGTATGTCGCTAGTGTTGAGTGGTTTCTGAGGCTGCTTGTATGCTGCGTACATACACACGTGCCTACCGGCGACATGCAGCTGCACACCCAGCGCTGAGATTCTGCTGAGTGTTGGGGGCGGTAGCTCCTGGTGGACGACTCTTCGCTTCACCAGCACCACCAGGCCTTGGGAGATCCGGTGTCGCTGGCTATTGGTTTCATTGTATTGCCCATCCTTTTGGTAGACGTGATAACCTGGGAACTTGACCGTGTCCCCAGGTCTCAGGAGCGTCTCGCTGATGAGCGCCACGTCGATGTCCTGTTCCTGTAGGAGAGGACGGAGGAGCACGACCTTCTCCCTGAGGCCGCGGGCATTCCAGTGGAGTATTCTCACCGGCTTAGACATGTCTGTTCAACATGATCAGGTCTGTTATGCCGGTGAGAACAACTGGCACCGGGTCCTGACCCCTGCTGAGCGCCAGCAGGATGTCCTGGAGGACCCGGAGAGCGGCCTCTATTATTGTGGACCCGGGGTGTCTTTCCCCGGGTGCGCCCGCCGACATGGCGGTTTGTTGTTTTGGTGGCGGCGGCCGACTACGCCTCTCCTGAGCGGAGCTGCTCGGCGCGGGGCCGCGGACCATCCGACTCACCGTATTTTGCGAGGTGTTTTTGGTCGGCGGGTGGGAGAGGTCGTCGATTCTAGCCTGTTTAGGCCCCGCCCCCTTCTGTGGTGGTACGTTCACTGTCACATTGACAGTGGCGGGGTTGGCAGCGGCGTTGGTCGTGTTGACCTTTCCCCTCTTGCCGCCGCGTCCTTTCCTCCTCCGTCCTGAGGAGGTGGTGGCCGCGTTGCGCGCTGGTGGGTCGTTGGCGGCCGCCATCAGGGTCGCCGACTGGGTTTCCCCTAGCGGCGTCGGCTGTAACGGCCTCTCTGCGGCCGTGTTTGACCGGCGCGTGTTACCGGTGATGGCGACCGTGCCCGCTCGCTTGTTGCGCACCTCCTTGCGCATTACGGGGCATTTGGTGTGGTTTGCGGGGTGCGCCCCCCCGCAGTTGATGCAGGTGGCGGGCTCCTCCCTTGGCCGCGGGCACTCTCTGGCCACGTGACTCCCGCCGCACCTGACGCAAGCGAGCGGTCTGTGGCACTGTTCAGAGGAGTGCCTGAACTGCTGACATCTGTGGCATTGTGCAGGCCCCCTCTTGCCACGCCACGCCTCGATCCTAACACCGGGCATGCAGAGGATCTCCCTTACCTCATAGATGCCCGGCAGAAGATTCGGAGTCTTCTTCAGCACGGCGTGGAATATACAGCCGGGTCGTCCTTGTCGCGCCTTGATGACGCGAACATACTCCGGCTGCAACCCCAGCGCGCGTAGGTCCTCCTCTATTTCTGCCGGCGCCGTGTCCGCAGGCAGCCCCCTTATGGCCACCTTGTGGCTCCGCTCCGCTGGTAGGGAGTAGGAAAACCAGGGGATGTTTTCCTCTTTTTCGAGTACCGTCAGATACTTTTGTATCAGACGGTACTCGGTGTCCGTTTGGGGGGTGAACTTCACCCCCTCCCCGAACGGTCTGGCACTGGGGGCACGCCCCAGTTTTCCCTTAAGGACGCGGAAGTGGTGCGCCCACTGTGGGAGTTTCTCCACCACCAGTGGAGGGTAGCGCAACTTTTTTTTCGTCGCTGTCTTTTCCGTTCCGTCGGTAGATTTTGCGTCTACCGTCGGATTATTTTTTTCCTCCGCTCGGCCAGGAGGGGCTGAGGGAGGGGGGGCTGCGGCGCCTGTTGCTCCTACAGGGTTGCGCGTCGCTTCCGAGAAGGTCTTGGGGGGCGACTCACCTTTGCAACGTCGCTTCGGCGCTTCTTCCTGCTCGTCCGGGCTGCGCTGTCGGCGTTGAGCTGCGCGTTGAGCTGCGCGGGCAGGGGGGGCGACTTTAGGTAACAAAGTGCTTACCTCTATGCTTCCGGCCGTGGACAGGTCCGGTAGCGACGCGCTGGGTGCTCGGCGTTCGAGGCTTGCTCGGGTTGTCCGGGGAATGATAGTTTTTATTACCTCTCGGTATGTGGTGTCGTTTTCGTCGTCGTCGCTGCTACCGTCCGACGACGCCTCTGACTCGCTCGTCCCGGGCGAGACCAGCGATCTCGACGACGGCGACGCCGGCGCTGAACTCCGAGGGGCGAGGGGGGATGCGTAGGACCTCGGTGAGGGCGGTGGCGTCCGCTTCACAGGCCCACTCTGCGGATGGGCTGCATTTTTCGAAGTACCCGCACTTGATGGCGTCGGGTACTTTGTAATCTGGGCTGTGGTCTGCGGTGCTCCTGATGACCGGAGCTTGGTCGCTGGCGTCTTGGGTGACGGCGACGCGGGTGAGGCCAGGTGTGCCACCGTGGTTCTCCTGGTTCTGGCATTTTCTTCCCCCCCGCTATGGTGTTGTTCACGGGGAGGGGGTTTGGGCGGAATCCCCGGCTGGGGCATCCCGCTGGGAACGCGCGGTTGTCGCGACCCTGGCGTTAGAAACGCCGGGTGCAGGTGAGAGGGTCCGTGCGACTGCTTCCCACTTCACTGCACTGATGATGCACTTTCACTTTTTTTTTTTTATAGTGTGTAGGTGTTCGGTAATAACTTTAGCGACGTGAGCGTAAACAATAGATGCGCGCGTGACAATCCGGCTACGATTTTTGTGAGCAACCCACCTTCTTAAGTACATTTTTACCTGGGTACAAGTTGTGCTAGGGGCGCGACATGGAGCTTTTTGATCAGCCAATCCTGATTCGGCTTTGATCACGCGATGTTTTTATCTCTCTCTAGTCCTTGTCGCACCTCTTTACAGCCAATTACAATACGTTTTATTTACCAATCACATTAGAGCTTACATTTTAATACTTATTCTAGCTATACAATCTACTTATCGATATTTTACATATTTTGTGCGGGACGAATAGTTTTAAATAGTGTATAGAAACTAATTCCGAATAGTGTATTGTTATAATATTACTTAGAATAGAACGTTTGTGCGTAAGAATTTAGAAAGCGTGAGATGGACGATCGTTTATTGTGATGAAGGATCGTCATTCAATAGTTATACACATCTGGCAAGGCAAAAATTATGAAAGGAACGACTATGAACATTTAACAAAGTATCAATGACAAAGACAAACGTTATAAAGTGCCCCCCTGTTATAAACTGCAACAGACATCAATGAAATTGTAATAGAAACGGTTGTCCGGCATCTGGCTGATTGTAACAACGCCAAAAAGGTTCCATAAAACCATCCCTTGGGACAGTCACAATAAAACAATCCCTTGGGACAGTCGCAATAAAACGAACCCTTGTAATAAGCATTATAAACTGGAGACCCTCAGGTTTAGGATGCAGCCCAGGAACGTGCGTAAGACAATGGCTGGTGAAACCCGACGCTCTCGTCGCTTCCCACGGTTTGAGCCCTTGTCGTAGTATAAATAGGCCCCACGCCTGAGCAGCAGAACACATTCATCTTCGCCGTGGAGGAGTCTCAACAGTAACAGTTACAAGACACATTCGTCTTCACCATTGAGGAGTCAACAACACAGTAAGAAGACACATTCGTCTTCGCCCTTGAGGAGTCAACAGTAACAGCTACAGCAAGACACATTCGTCTTCACCATTGAGGAGTCAACAACACAGTAAGAAGAGACATTAATCTTCGACGTTGATAAGCTACAGTAACAGTGACACCTACATCACATTTATCTTCGACGTGAGGAATCAACAGCTACAGTCAAGATCAACAGCAAGATCTCTACAGGATCAACAGTCAAGAATCAATAGTAGTGTAAGTTAACTAGTGACCCCGCTAATATTGTGGAAGAATATACGAAGTAAGTCAACACACCGAAGTCTCACTTATTACCACCAACCCAGCAACAGAGTGTGCATCAGAACGTGCAGAGTGCAAACGCATACGTCCACTTAATGGTCCTGCATGTCTGTCACGCACATTTAATGGTCCTTCGGAGCCGGATCAGTGGAAAATAAGTGAAGCATATTTAATGGTCCTTTTAATCCGGATTTGTGGAAAAAAGTGAAGCGCATCCAGCTAGAAGAAACGTGAAGACTCTCAAGTTCTCGCCACAAGATAAGTTCGCGTTGTAGACTGACGCCTATCGACAAACAATATGCCGGTCACACGATCAGAGGGAAAAGCCGCTAGCAAATCAACATCGGGAACGTGCACAGAAACCGGGACAGTTACTACCGGGACAGCTACCAGAGGGACAGCGACCACGAGGGAGACAACAGAAACGGGTACCACGGAATATACTGGTACCTCGACAGCAACAGGGATCTCCGCCGTATCAATGCCCGCCGCCGCCGCCGCCTCGCCCGCTGTGTCGCCCCCCGCTGTTGTCGCCGCCGCTGCTACAACTCTCTCCGTGACACAATTTACAGCTACAACGATGAACCCGCCTGCAATTGTGTGCCACAGCAACAGAACACGACCCGCGACAGAAACATTAACAGTGAAGCGGGTCAAGAATACAGATGGTCTGCCACTGCCGAGCGGACTACAAGACACCCGCACCTCCGCTAGGAGGGGCGCGGGGGGATCGACCCACAGTAAATCAAAGGCATACAAGTTAGCGAAGGCCAAGGAAGACTTACTGCGACTGCAAGTGGAGCTAGCCGCCGCACGCTTAGCCACTTTGGAATACGAAGACTCCGACAATGAAGAAGATGATGTCTCCGTCTACTCTAAGGAAGAAACAGACCGAAGAGTAGACAACTGGCTGGAAGACCAACAGAACAGAACGCCCGTGGTCACCGTACAACAGAATCAACCTACAGCAGAGCCGGTGATCACGTGCATAGAGAATAGCGTCCCAGCCAGTACAGAACAGAAGCGTCAAGTACATAACGTACTTCAGTTACCGGCGGGAGGTCAATCCGACCTCGCCGCGCTCGCCGACGCAATCACAATCGCCGTCAACGCAGCTCAACGACCGAGATCCATAGAGCTACCGTTGTTTAGTGGATCACATCAGGAGTGGTTACCGTTCCGCGCCGCTTACTACGAAACAGAAAATATATACACGCCGACTGAAAACACGAACAGACTAAGAAGAACGCTAAAAGGCAAAGCGAAAGAAGCAGTTGACTCTTTGCTGATTACCAACACGGATCCAGCAGACATCATGAAGGCTTTAGAGTCAAGATTCGGAAGACCAGAGTCCATCGCCATGATGGAAATGGACGCGCTCCGTGCCCTGCCTCGCCTCACCGAATCACCGCGCGACATCTGCATCTTCGCAACAAAAGTGTCCAACATCGTAGCGACATTGAAAACACTGAGCTGCATACACTACCTGTACAACCCAGAAGTGTCAAAGACCGTCGTCGACAAGCTCACGCCTACGCTTCGCTACAGATACTACGATTTCTCGTCTGTACAACCAACGGAAGATCCAGACTTAGTGAAGCTAGAAAAGTTCCTCAAAAAAGAAGCGGACTTATGCGCACCGTACGCTGTACCTGAACAACTAAATACAAGTACAGCGGCCACTCAACAGAATAGAACACAGAAGGTCCACAACGTAACAGAAAAGACGAATACGTCGAAGTGTCCGGTCTGTGAAGAAACCGGTCATACAGCGGTCGACTGCGAACAATTCAGGAAGTTAGATGAAAACGGCAGGTGGGACGCAGCTAAGTCCAAACGCCTGTGCTTCAGATGTCTTCGATACAGAAATAAGACTCACAGTTGCCGTCGTCGTGACTGTGGTGTAAACAGCTGCAGATACTCACATCATAAGCTGTTACATCACACTAAGAAGAAGGAGGCTAAAGAAGAGGCATCGAAGCAACCTACAGAAGTCATCAACTCAGCCTGGGCCGACAGTAAGAAACAGTCGTTCCTAAAAATCCTACCGATCCAGATCAAGGGTCCAACGGGTACAGTCGACACATTCGCATTGATGGACGACGGGTCAACAGTCACGCTAGTTGACGACAGCTTGGCAAACACCATCGGAGCAACAGGCCCCGTCGACCCACTGAAAATAGAAACCATCAATAATTTAAAAGCGTCTGAATCAAATTCGCGTCGAATAAGTATCAAGATGAAAGGGCTCAACGGGCATGAAGAGCAAGTACAAGCACGCACGGTGAAGAACTTGCATGTTTCGTCTCAGCGAGTATCGTCAGAAACAGTAACGGGATGCAAGCACCTAGCAGACATCCGCGACTACCTCATGTACTCCAATGCCAAGCCTAAAGTACTAATTGGGCAAGACAACTGGCATCTCCTGTTGACATCGGAGGTCAGAAGAGGTAATAAGTACCAACCAGTGGCATCTCTCACACCACTGGGTTGGGTATTCCACGGCAGACAGATACGGACCTCCAGGCACAATATCGACTTTGTGTCTCATGTCGCTGAGAAAACAGAAGACAGTCAGGAAGTACTAACGAAGCAATACGTTGAGATGGACGCCCCTTGCATCAACCCTACGAGACCACCCGACATCTCTACACCGGTGACAGAACCATCCTGGAAAGATAAGATATGCCACGAGTCCAATAAGAAGGGACTCAGTTTAGCAGAAGCTTTACCCGATCCTATAAGATTCTCCAATTCGCTACATTCCACCAGGCGCCCCGTTCATGGGAGGAGCCTGGGAACGTATGATCCGCTAAGTGAAGACGACGCTACACGAGCGTCACCCTACAGAAGAAGTACTCACCACCTTACTCGCAGAGGTGGAATACAACATCAACAGCCGCCCTCTGACACACGTGTCAGTCAGTGCAGAGGACCCAGAAGCCCTGACCCCGAACCACTTCTTATTGGGAAGCTCGGGACGAGTGCCTCAACCGGGCACATTCGACGAAAAAGACGCCGCATCGAGATCCAGTTGGCGAGCAGCACAGAGGCTCGCCGACCTTTTCTGGAAACGCTGGGTCCAGGAGTACCTCCCGGAGTTGCAACACCGGCGGGAGCCGCATGGAAGAGGACCGAAGATACAAGTCGACGACCTTGTACAGGTCGTCGACCCCAACCTGCCGCGCAATATATGGCCGCGTGGCAGAGTCATAGCGACGTATCCGGGTCCCGACGACATCGTGCGAACAGTGGACGTGCGAACCAAGGGAGGTGTGCTACGACGGCCGGTGAGGAAGCTAGTAGTCCTGCCTCTGCAAACAGAAGACGAACCCGCACCGGAGATAGCTGCGACGCGATCGCACGGCGGGAGTGATGTGCGGGACGAATAGTTTTAAATAGTGTATAGAAACTAATTCCGAATAGTGTATTGTTATAATATTACTTAGAATAGAACGTTTGTGCGTAAGAATTTAGAAAGCGTGAGATGGACGATCGTTTATTGTGATGAAGGATCGTCATTCAATAGTTATACACATCTGGCAAGGCAAAAATTATGAAAGGAACGACTATGAACATTTAACAAAGTATCAATGACAAAGACAAACGTTATAAAGTGCCCCCCTGTTATAAACTGCAACAGACATCAATGAAATTGTAATAGAAACGGTTGTCCGGCATCTGGCTGATTGTAACAACGCCAAAAAGGTTCCATAAAACCATCCCTTGGGACAGTCACAATAAAACAATCCCTTGGGACAGTCGCAATAAAACGAACCCTTGTAATAAGCATTATAAACTGGAGACCCTCAGGTTTAGGATGCAGCCCAGGAACGTGCGTAAGACAATGGCTGGTGAAACCCGATGCTCTCGTCGCTTCCCACGGTTTGCGCCCTTGTCGTAGTATAAATAGGCCCCACGCCTGAGCAGCAGAACACATTCATCTTCGCCGTGGAGGAGTCTCAACAGTAACAGTTACAAGACACATTCGTCTTCACCATTGAGGAGTCAACAACACAGTAAGAAGACACATTCGTCTTCGCCCTTGAGGAGTCAACAGTAACAGCTACAGCAAGACACATTCGTCTTCACCATTGAGGAGTCAACAACACAGTAAGAAGAGACATTAATCTTCGACGTTGATAAGCTACAGTAACAGTGACACCTACATCACATTTATCTTCGACGTGAGGAATCAACAGCTACAGTCAAGATCAACAGCAAGATCTCTACAAGATCAACAGTCAAGAATCAATAGTAGTGTAAGTTAACTAGTGACCCCGCTAATATTGTGGAAGAATATACGAAGTAAGTCAACACACCGAAGTCTCACTTATTACCACCAACCCAGCAACAGAGTGTGCATCAGAACGTGCAGAGTGCAAACGCATACGTCCACTTAATGGTCCTGCATGTCTGTCACGCACATATTTTATACAATCAACGCGATGTCGTCCGTAACAATATCCATAGCTAACAACAAATGAAACTTCTAAACAAAACACAAACATAAAAACTAACATACCTGACAAAAACAAACGAAAACCTCACATGGCAGTAATATGTCTGCCGCAGCATTGCTGGATGTAAGGACAATCCAGTCGGTTGGCAATCATCGCGAGGACGGTGTTGTCGCTGCCCCGCGCTCTGTGCACCAGAGACGCGCACCGCTTACGCATTGTGGCGTGAAAGCAGTCGGTACGAGCCTCTGCGAACATGCCCGATGCGCTGCAGCAGCGGGGCAGCCTCAGCACCGCCCTAAACGCATTATTGAACTGGACGCGGAGGGCGTTATATGCTGCACGAGTATAATCAGCCCACAGGCTGCACGTGTAGAGGGACGTACAGTAAGCTCTAAAGAGCGTTATCTTTACCTCCCTCTAACAGCGCACAAACCTACGCGCTATCGTATTACCCCTAACTGACAACGCTCTCCGCTCCCGCTCAATATCCAGATCGTCCTTCAGGTCAGCTGTAAGAATGTGATCTAAGTATTTAACTTGCATCACCTTCTCAAGCGGTGCTTTATCTATAAATACAGGAGGGCACACTCTTCAGCAAACTAGCACCAAACACCATGAATTTATTTTTACCTGTATTATATTTCAACCCATGGATTAAAGCATATTCTTCACAGGTCCCTAACAGTTTCCTAAGACCGCAGATCGATGCGCTCAGCAGCACCATGTCATCAGCATAGCTCAAATTATTAACGCATACTCCGTCTGCATGGCAACCAACATGTTGACTGCTCAGCCTAAAGATCAAGGCATTCATATAGAGGTTGAAGAGCGCAGGAGAGGTCAACCCCCCCTGTCTCACCCCACACTCCAATTTATAGGGCTCTGACATTACACCCGCCCATCTGACGCTATTGGTCTGGTGTCTGTACCAATATTTTAATATATTCAAGAGTTCCGGGGGTAACCCAATACTCTCCAGTTTCTCCCACAGTATTTTATATGACACCAGGTCGAAGGCTTTGGAAAGATCCAGGAAGCACGCGTACACTGGAGTTTTGTGATCAGTATAATACCTGACGACATGCTTAAGACTCAAAATCGCAGTTTCAGTGGACAGTTTGGGCCGAAACCTAAACTGATTGTCATGAAATGACAGATATTCACCTAGGCGATTATTAAGCACGCCATCAAACACTTTCGCTATAACTGTTACAAGTGAAATTGGTCTGTATTCACGTCAGCAGCATCCCATGTCTTGTTCTTAACATCAGGCACTACTACAGTTTTCATTAGATCAGAAGGTAGGTAACAGTGGCTCATACATAGAGAATAGAACATTGCTGGCACTCTCGATATATGCGGGCCTGCATGTTGCAGGTGCTCAATGCTGAGCCCATCATAGCCTTAGGGATTTACCTTTAGTCATCGTCTTTATAAAAGTAGCAATTTCTTTAGCATTAATTTTTTTCCCCACAAGATCACTAGGCATCTCAGCAGTGGGCACCCCAACTCCTTGATCTAGTGGAGACCGAACACGGAAATGGCTTCCAAATATGTCAGCAATTTCTTTAGAGTCACTCACCCCACCGACGCACATCGGACGGCCAGGTTTCGGAGTAACGCTGTTAGTGGATTGCCAAAAACTCCGGAAGTCTCCGGATTTATGTTTCTCTGCAATGGCTTCCATTTTCACCTGATCTTCATGATCCTGACACCATTTAAGCCTCTATTTAAATTCCTTTCTGCTTTTATTCATATCATCATATACAAACCCAGTTCTAGGCCTCCCGCACATAACCCACTCCAGAAACCTCGTGCGGGACTCCAGGTGAGCCCCACGGACTTGTTCATTCCAGCCTGCTATGCATGAGCCCCTCCTTCCACTCCTGGCACGAGTGCCCATACCACTTACAACTGATGCATTACGAAGGGCGGCTGTAATATCAGAATACAACTTGTCAATAATACGTCTGTGGTCTAAGTCTCCACAATAACTATCTGCACATTGAGAAAATTCCACAGGAAAGTCAATACAGCTCAGTATCAAATGACATTCTTTAATATAGACTACTATTTGCGCTTCATTCCTCTCACTCCATTTAATACCCTTATTCGTATTTACATCACCATACGATATAGGTATTAATAAATTTAAATTACATTGAACAACAAGGGGAAAGTGATCGGACCAAGTAGTATCATATTTTACATAAACATTACAAAGAGTGCGTCTAGCCGCCTGGGTCACAAATTGTGACTCACAATGCAGTGAACCAACCAATTATACGTTCCGTATACATCACTTAATTAAGTATAAGTACCAGATTGTAAACCCAATATATCTACATCTATACAAGACCATGTTTGTTCATCACAGAAATCACACAGTTCTTGAAAAAACAGTTCAGACGGGTCAGCGTTAAAATCACCCAAGATGAAAACAGATTCCACACCATATTCAGTTATTATTGCACTCAACGTACCAAGACAGTCTGTAAATTCAGGTGGATTAGCATTGGCATTCGTAGGCATGTAGTACACACTCATGACAATTATAGGGCGGTCTCTAGTTATAATTTTGATTGCACATACCCTCGCATTATTACACTGTAACACCGTTACTTGAGGAAATACCTCACACTTCCACAGCAATGCCACACCACTGTGTTGGAGCCCTCACAAAGTCCAACAATTGGTCAGCTACAATGTTTCGATGTTGCGTTTGGGTTGTGGAGGTCAGACGGCAGTCGCTTCACGGAAAATCGAAGTTTAGCCATATCAGCAGTTAGACTGGTAAAAAGCGGACCTCAAACTCCAAAGCTGAAAAAGCTTCGGATGCGACTGCGATAAACGCTGAGATGATGATAATGATGACGATACACGCTTCACATACAATGAGTACAGGCGCACTCGTGACAAGTATTCGACCGATCTCCACATGTAGACGTCTTAGGCGCAATAATGATATTTTGGTGTAGGAAATTGAGAGAAGAGCATATTGTTAACGTTTCGCCTAAAGTGAGTGCAAGCGCTAATATGGCTGGCATTCGGCCGGAACGAGATACGTCGAGTCTTTTGTTACTAATCATTTGTAAAATCTTACAGAATATAAATAGAAATCCGAATTCAGCCTCGATGACGCCAAAGCGTTGTACATTTTTTTTTGTTAATTATAATGTTAAATTATATTCGTTGATGGTAAAGTGCGCTAGTTTATTAAGAGCCTCTTCACTAAAAAAATCTAGTGAGTAGGAAAGATGACGGCAGTTGAGCGAGGTCATACAATGTTAAATCCAACAACACGACCAACTTACGATGCTGCGTCAGAGGGAGATTGATCTGGAGACCCTCCACGACCAAACTCCCAAAACAACAACATTTGGAGCATCGTACCCGGCACAAATCGCAACACAACTGCGACTCCTTGGAAATTTTCTTCAATACGATATAGTGTATCTTCTGCACCCCCGTCTATTTTGTGACAATATCGCCAAGCGCACGTGTTGTAACGGTCGCTCGTTAGCTCACATCGTTACGATGCACTTTTGTACCAGAAGAGTTGGTAAGCTGTTGACTTGCGAATTTGTAAGAAAAGTCTCAAGTTTTCTTTTAAATTAATGGTTGAAAAAGAAGTATATTTTTTGACACAGTAACACTTTTGAGTTTGTGTTTGGTTTATTCTTTATTATCTTTCTTTAAAAAAAAAGTTGATATTGAATACACGTTTGATGTGTCTGTTTCCGTTTTGATGTGTTATAACTAAAATAAAAACAACTTTTCTTGTATATTATACTAGCTGCAACGCGCGGTTCCACCCGCGTAGGATGCGATATCTTTTTTTTATATGCTCCACTCCTATTGGTTGCAGCGTGATTTTATATAGCTTAAAGCCTTCCTGGATAGGCTATCCAACGCAAAAAGATTTTTTCAAATGGGACCAGTATTTCCTGAGATTAGCGCGTTCATACAAACAAACTCTTCAGCTTTATATATTAGTATAGATTTAAAACAATTAACAGAGACCAAATTGTAGCACGTTATGGCATATGATGTGGTATTGCCACCAATATGAGAGGTGTTTGACTCTACTGCAAACGGCTAAGAGAGGTGCTCATGGAATACTTAGCGCCGCCACCTCGGGTCCTAATGTTTAGGGGGCGTCATACGTCTCCAAGTCTGGCGCCTATGAGCCCATTTAGGCCGCTGCCTCGAATCTTGCGGGCAGCGGGGCGTCGACGGCAGCGGCGAGGGAGCCGGGTGGGCATCGAAGACCCGTTCTCGAAACTAGCGGGTAGATCGCGCGTCACTATAGCCGCGTAGTGTTGTGTTCACGATTGTGTCGACGAGATATTTGTTATTATTCGCGAAAGAAATGACGCTGCCCGCAAGATTCGAGGCAGAGGCCTTAGGGAGACTGGAGTCGTGGCAATGCTAGGGTAAGTCTTTGTCCAGTCAGGAGTGGTCGACTTTTGTCTGATGTTATTATGATGTTGCTTTAAATAATTCCGTAAGTAAACGTTTCTGCATCATTGGTCGTGAGCGCTACTGCTAAGTTTAAGGTCCTAGATTCAATTCTCGGGTCAGACAAATTGTTATTTTGTTGTTAACCAGTCTGGAGACAATGGACAAATATTCGCCTCCTTGTTGACATATTTGGAGGAATACAGGAGCAATTTAGGTACAGGCGGCAAAAAAGTCGTTTAACACTATAGTTTTCAAAATCTTTATTGCTGAGCAAAATATTTTATTAAAATCGAAACGACATTTACTTGAATACCAAACTCTGATTCTTTCTCTGTCTCTCTAACTCTAAGCTTCTAGTATAAAATGCCAAAAAGTATAATATCGAGTAATTTCGTGTTAATCGATTTCGACCTCTGCCTAAACCTTCGTCAAAAACTAATGTAATGTATCTTCTTCTAACAATTTTAGTTTTTTTCTGTGCCAAGTTTAAAAGGCCGCCTGGTACTTGGGATGAAACTCACACTCTATTCTGGGATTTTTACCTCACTAAAACCACCTCGGTAGGAACCATTTGCACAGGGCGGAGGCCTCTCTGAGCAACATCCCAAGGTTGATGTCTAATTATGCGGAAGAGATGCCGTGGCCTCTGTTGCCTATGCAAGTGAAGGAACATGGTTGGGTTTTAGTCAGTAAAAGTCTGACACACACTTTTTTGGGATGGGAAATCACCAAATCACCTCTCTCGCTCTGGGCGGAGCGGAAGGGTGTGTCCGACTTTTACTGACTAAAATCCACCAGTGTTTCTTCACTTGCCTATGCGCCAGGGCCACGGTTTCTTTTTTAGCCAACCCGCAACCCTGATCCAGGAGGCATCTGTTTTCATGGACCCCGTCATGAAGTGTTGACATCTCTTTAGGTGCGCGTGAAACATAACGCGCCGTCGACTCGGGCCTGGTCTTTACCGGGTGGCGAGCTGCCCAATGCACACCGCCCCCAAGCCCGCGCCTTCGGTGGCCGCGAGTTCGATGTTGTCCAGGGCGTCTCCTGCGGCGGCTAGTGGCGTAAGGGCGCAGGGATTCTCGCTGCCTCACGCGCTCCACCTCCTCCTTTGCCAGCATCACTGCTTCGCAGAAGGAGGTGACGGCCTGCCATTCACTCTCACTCCGAACCATGGCCTGGACCAGGACCGGATGCGAGAGATCGCCGCCGATCAAGTCTGACACACCCTTCCACCATTCCGACCAGAGCCGGAGAAGTCATTTGAAGATTTCCTATTCAAAAAACAAGAGATTGCCGGGCCACTCTCAGTGTGGGGTTCCGTAGTTGGAAAAGGTATGGTATTCAGGAAAAATCTTAACAGCGCGATATAAGGCAAAGTGCAGCGCCAACTTTGGGAAAATTGTGATACTAATTTATATCCAGTTTATATGTATGTTAGATACCAGATTTGCCGAAACTGTTTATAATTTTTAGGGGTCCTAGTTTACTACGGAACCCTAAAAATGACTGATATGCCTATCTGGGTAGCGGAGTCTCCTTGAAACCTGACTATGCAAGGCAGCACATGGGGACTGTTGCCACCTTCCCAGAAATCACTTTATAGGCTGACCCAAGCCCTCTAATCAACCGCTACACCAAATTTCGCGCCTAACTAAATTAAATTATTTTAGCCCAAGTCCTAAACTTACGAAGTCACCCCAAAACACACATACTAATGTCCAGACGTGACGTGAGCTGAATAACAAATTGTGTGCCTAATCGCTTACATCTTCGCTTAACTTATCAAATAAATGATATTTGAGCTCCATCGCTTAAATCTCAGCTTAGCTTATCAAGCAAATTAATCTTTAATTACATGCACCCCGGGTTGACCGTGGTTAATTAACGAAGGAATTTAGAGGTCACGAATTTGTGGCTGATCATTAAAAATTAAAGGTCTTTGTCAACCCGTAATTTTTATTCATTAAATGCTCAGTATCAGGAACGGCTAAAGAGGACATTGTCATCAGCCATACTGAATGTATTGATGATCTTAGATAAAAAGGCTATGCGGGGTATTCTTCAGAAAATATCTTAACGATAATCCGTAGTCACCTCGGATAATCAGTGAGTTCACTATTTTCTGGGCTCAGTGGGTTTCACGTAGGTAGTTTGACAAAATTCATTGCGTAAGGGACGTTTATTCAGCAGACGCACTTTCGGCACATGAAACAATGGGTTAGTAATAAGTCAAGCTTCAGTAGCCATTTTAGCAACAAACAAGCTTTATTTTGAAAAAATCTATTACGTAGGTTTCTCTTATAATTATTTAAAACTAGCTGTGCTGCGCGGGATGCATCCTCGTAGGTTTCGATATGTTTTTTTATATGCTCCGCTCCTATTGGTCGCTGCGTAATGTTATATACAACGTGTAACAAAAAAGGGCATGGCACCTTTAGATGATATCAAATGATATCGGAAGGGTTTCAACTCAAAATAAAATACTCAAAAAATTGGTACCAAATTTTCGGTTTCGTGTGTTTCTTAAAATCAAATCATAACAAACGTGGCAGCACACTACATACGTTAATACCTACTCGTTACTCGTCACGTTACTTGCCAAAATCCGATAAATGTCTTCAATATCTCTGTGCGACTAGTATGATAGTAGCCTATCACAGGCGGTGTTTTTCCTCATAACTTCCTAACATAAAGAGATAGGATTAAAAAACCCTTCCAATATCGTTTGATATCATGTAAAGATGCCATGCCTTTGTTATGTATATACCCTTTATGTTACACGTTGTATATATTATATAGCCTAAAGCCTTCCTGGATTAATGGGCTATCTAACGCAAAAAGAACTTTTCAAATCGGACCGGTAGTTTCTGAGATTAGCGCGTTCAAACAAACAAACTCTTCAGCTTTATATATTAGTATAGATATTTTCATAATAATAAGCCAACAGAATAAAAGTAATAATAATGTATATATAACGAAGGGCAGGCGTTTTGTGATACTGTCTTATGTAATATTGACGTTTAAAAAGTGCTACTTCTCAGCCTAATTATAATACTTACTATATGAAAAAAGAAGCAAAACAATTAGGACATGAACAATTCGACCGCAAAAAACCGTACGCAAAAGGACGACAGCATTGCTACGTTGTATGGCGACGCTGATTATTTGACAAGTAAGAAGGCAAGTTTTTTAGTAACCTGAAGAGCCAAACCAAATAAGTATTAGGGCCAGAACCAAAAATTATGTCATGTATGTATTTAAAATGACAAATACCAGCTACCATCATCTCTTTGTTGTCGGATAACACTTACTGATATGCTATTAATTATTGCAGCAATAATGTACCAGTAGCATTAGAGTAGTATAATTGAATACAACTCAATCGAATTATGTGAACTGCACCAATTAATAGTTAAATGAGCGATACTGCATAAGCTATTTACACGCGAATCACTGTAATGTACGACGGGATTCTGTGATAATGTCCATTACCTATGTTTGAATCAATAAATTTCTTTGATTTATATAATGAATGGGTAAATGGATAAATATTATTTGTAGTATTCATGTTAGTGTCCCAATCTGAAATATTTTCCCTGCGATAGGCAAGGAGGCAAAGAGAATATATATATCTTTATGATTGCAAAATTCATCCCATCGATTTTGAAGTACTAAGTATAAATAAGGACGTAGCTCTTCGAGTCGCTAAAATTAAGTGGCCGTGGGAGGAATATAATGCTCGCAGAATTGATGGCCGATGGGACAGTAAGGTTCTGGAGTGGCGGCCAGGAAGACGCAGCGTAGGGAGGCACCCAACAAGGTGGACCGATGACTTGGTGAAGGTCGCGGGAAAGCTTTGCGGGCGGCTTTTGTCCAGCAGTGGACCTCTATAAGCTAAAGAAGAAGAAGTAGGAATAAAACTATTGTCTACGCCGGACGGGACTAAACAAAGACTTACCTCGTTTTTTTTTTGGTATGGGAAATCATAAAATGACCTCTACCGCTCTGGGCAGAGCGGAAGTGCGTGTCAGACTTTTACTAACAAAAACCCACCCTTTATCCTTCACTTACCTGTAGACCAGAGCCATGGTTTCAAGACTTGACGGCGATAACAATGATTCCTTAACATTAGCCTTTTCCCGAGTATGTTGGGGTTGGATTCCAGTCTAACCGGATTACGAGCTGAATACCAGTATTTTACGTGGAGCAATTGCCTCTCTTACCTTAGTACCCAAAATACTGGGTAACATGATACCCGTTAGTAAGATTGGTGGTCAAAATTTCGTACTTCTGACGACCCGTAACGACAGTCACGACCAACGTCTTAAGAGGGGACTCTAGTGCCGGGAAATATGGAAAATAGGTAATTGAAGAAAGTATAGCCGCCGCGCTACTTCCAACCTCTCCCGGTAATGTACGAAAAAGACGGTTGCAGCACAGGCTGATTTTAGCTACAAAAACGTTGACCAAAAGACGTTTCGTATCCCGCTGTTTTCTTTTTCAAGACACGACAGATCTCAATTATTTTTAATCCAAAATTTAGAGGAAAAGTATACCTATGCTTCTATTATTTTGTTTTTTGTCAAAAACTTATCACGTTGGTCTATTGTGTCTATCTGAACATCAAGGTAAAATAAAAAGCATGTAAAATGGGTTATTTTTTGTGATTTTGAAGGATCGTATTTCTTTTATTAATTACGTTTCAGAAAAAATCAAATGACGGGGGCACGTATAATCACGGTGTAAATTGACAAAAAAAATTGCTCTAAAAGCATTATCCATGAATAAAACAGCGGAATACGATTTTATAGAGAAAGCACCACTAGAGTTCGCTCTTAACGTGCTTTCCGAGGCGGTTGACATTTATAGCTTAAACAGTCAAAAATGTGTAGCATAATACCTAATCAGCCAATTATAATATTCCAACTGTTGGGTCCGAGAAGGTGGACCGACGACCTGGTGAACGTCGCGGGAAACCGCTGGATGCAGAAGGCGCAGGACCGGTCGCCGTGGAGATCCTTGGGGGAGGGGTATGTCCAGCAGTGGACGTCTTTCGGCTGAAATGATGATGATGAACTGTTGGGACATGGCTTCCCTCGGTGAATGGGATTAGGCAGTACATAGTCTACTATGCGGGCCCAGAGGAGTTTGATAAATGACATGTGTCTTGGTCGTAGAATATGTCAGGTTTCTCATGATATTTTCTTTCCCCGGTATGAGGGTAGTGGTGTTGAAATTATATTATTTTAAACAAAGTAAAGTCCTGTCTGGTTTTTAGCATACAATCTAATACTGCCCAAAATATACCATAAAACAGTGTCACGTCTGTTGAAAGTTTTAGTAAAACAAAATCTAAAGATTTGTAACACATATTTATGCAATTGGGTTGTGGTTGTGTTAATTTAATGTCCATCAGATAAAAAACAATGAACCAGTATTTTTTTATTTTTTCTTTCATTCAAATACTTAGGAAGATATATTGATTTGAAAATAAACCAGGGCGTGACGTAATTACACTGGTCGAAGACTTTTGTGTTGAGATACTGAAAAAACTCAACTTGAAATATACCACGGCGTGACGTAATTAGCCCCCACACCGCAACTTTAATACGCTATATCTTAGTAATTTTTGGTAATTTCGACAAAATAAAAAATAAGGGCTTTAATTTCTTTTTTATCTATAAGACGTACTAATTTATTTTATGATTTTCATACACATCCCTATTGCAACGCTATATTTTTAAGACAGAAATACAGATATTAGAAAGAAACCTCTTCCTTCATCATATTATGGAACTCTAAATCTCTACAGGACACGAGTATGTCGGTAAAGTTAGTTCACTTTATGAAAGGCGGTGCATCTGACGTGCAAGCTAAAAAATGCAGAGGCTTTTTAGTTCAGTAAACATCGCTTTTGTAGGATAAGATGCGACCATGCGGGAGAATCGTGCACGACTGTGAGAATTTTTTAGTTTGTGAAGTCTGGAGTATGACATGGTTCTTTTTTCTTGGGATTTAGTTAGATTGTGTGGGTTTTAATCGTCTGAAGTCAGCACTATAAGAGAAAGAGTTTGGTTCCCATTGTGGTGGTTACATTTATCCAAGCAGTTATCCAATGTTATATCTTGTTTAAGCGAAATCTGAATATAGTTTGTTCAGAATAAACAACTGAATCGATTCCAATCATTTTTACACTATGCTATATTTTTTCACAAATACATTTAGAAATTGTTGCAGTGTGGTTACTGAGCGCGCTATGCAGCTTACGCGTGCGCATGCCCGCGCTCAGCTGACATCACAGGTCAATGCACCTGGCTGACCGCCCGAACGGAGTGTGGATCATATTTTTGTCGAGACAACCAAGGAGCATAACAAGCTCATAACTTTGTGGTTTTTCATGATATCTTTTTGAGATTTTGTACATAGATCCTTTATTAAAAATACTATGTACTTGTATAGGTACTGCATATTTCTCGCTGCGGCTGACCATCTTTAAATTCCACCCCTCCATCCTTCAGAAAACGCGTTAAGTCGTTGATCCGGGTCATTGATCTGTCATTGGTCTTGGGCAGTAGTTTTGGGTCAGAAAAGTTTTAGGCTGAGGGGCCAAGGGATGTGACGGGATTGCCAGGACCGCGGATTGGTTGGAAAGTGATACCGTAGCCTCTGGCGCAAAGATTAATGAAGGAAGACGGATGGGTTTTAGCCAGTAACAGTCTGACATGTTACATAGTTAGCTAAGGTATAATTGGGTTGTACCCTGAAAATAATTTAATGTTCATCAGATAGATTTATAAAAAATACTGAACACGTATTTTTTATTTTTCTTTCAATCAAATACTTAGGAAGATATATTGATTTGAAATGACGCATGACGTCACGCCGTGGTGCAAAATATACCACATCATCAACCTTTTTATTGTCCCACTGCTGGGCACAAGTCTCCTCTCATACAGAGCAGGATTGATCGTAATCACCACGCTTGCTCAATGCGGGTTGGCGATTTCAGACTTAAAGTCCAGGTTTCCTCAAAATTTACCACGGCGTGACGTAATTAGCCCCCACTCCGTAACTTTAATACGCTATATCTCAGTAGATTATGGTAATTTCGACAAAATAAAAAATACGGGTCTTAATTTTTTTATTATCTATAAGACAGACTAAATTATTTTCTTGGTTTTCATACCTTGGATACATCCCTATAGTAAACGAACACATATCCCACAGCTGGGAATAGAATAGAATAGAATACTCTTTATTATGTACACCAATAAATAACACAACATGTAAATATGTAGGAATTACAAAAGGATGACACAATGGGCGAACTTAAAGTCTATAAACCTTTCTTGCATCAGTTTTGTTCCTATCTAGGTATTTTTTTTAAATAAAAATTATATGCTTTGTTTTATTGCAAAAAAAAATTATTCTTGGGTAATTTTTTTGCTTGTTTTTTTTTTTTTTAAAGCAGAGTAGAGTAGTCAGCCTTTTGGTGTTGTATAGGATGCAATGCATTTTGGGGAGTGTGCGAAGGAATTGCATGATTTCATTCCCCCATCTCCGTTCCACCATCGGACGACCCGTCGTACGGCGAGTTTCCACCCTTACATTGTTAACACCACTACGATCCGGACGAAGCGTTTCGCCTCCTTTATACCGCGTACATCGAGGGACTGGAACAATTTGCCAGCGGCGGTGTTTCCATCGGACTACATTTTGAGTGTCTTCAAGGCTAGAGTGAATAGGCTCCTAAAAAAAAAGAAAGCTCGATAAGTCTTTCAGTTAATAATAAAAATACAGTTTAAAACCAAATCTCTACATTTAGACTAGTTACCGAAGAACCACTTAAAACCTTTAAATTGTATGTTTTACAAAACCCACTTGATCTGTTTTAATTCACCCCAACCGCTCACTTCTCCCGAGACAATTAACCGTCATTATATTACGTAAACTTTTTCAATCAACTAACCCTAAAGTTGACTTAAAAAACATACGAACTCCGTCTTTGCAACATAATCGCAGATAAGTCTTTCAGTAACATTTTGTGGACTAACGTTAATGAGTCAAGAGTTTATTTTCCTCTTCAAATTCTTAAAATCTTAAGAAACTTTGGTTGTTCTTCAACGACCTCATAAATCTCTGCTTATAGTGTAGGAGCTAAGCCCCTCGGTTTTACCCGCATAAGTTTCCATCCCCCGTGAATATTGGGATAAAAGCTACCCTGTATGTTAATCCTAGTTATAAACCATATGTGTGCTAAATTTTGCCCAAATCCGTTTCGTAGTTTTTCGTGAAAAAGTAAAAACATACACGGATACAACCTTTCACTTTTGTAGTAATAGAATCACGACGGGTTGTAGATTCCAGATAGGCTGTCACTCTTTGCAAAATACTAGTATTCAGCAAAATTTCAATCCTTATTCTTACTTCCTTACTTTTATATTATAAATGGGAAAGTGAGTTTGTTGGTTTATTTGTTCCGCTTCCACACCGTAACTACTGTACCCATTGAGCTATTATTACGTAGTAATAATAGCTCAATGACTGTACCGGTTACTTTGAAATGTTGTAGACGGAAAGACAGAAGTCGGGATTACAGGGTAGGATAGGGTACTTTTTATCCCGGAAAAATGAAATTAATATTCCCGAGGGAAATCTAAAAAGCGATATAACCTAATTCCACGTGGGCGAAGCTAGTATAAAATATAGAAAATTAATAAATAATAAATATCTCAGTGGTAGGCTATAACATCGGCTGCCGGCAGAAGTTACCACCCACCAGACAAAGTGTTGCCGACAAGCGATTGATCGTTTTCCAGCATGATGTCTGGTGAAGATGTATGGAGGACAGGTCTGAGTAGTTGTGTTGCGATGTGTGCCGGGTACGTCAAATGTTGTTGCGTGGGAATTTAGTCGTGGAGAGTGTCCACATCAATATCCCTCTGGCGCAGGTAGTGTTGTTGGGTTTAACATTGCATCACCTCGCTCAACTGCCACCCAGTCTTTTTGATTGAATAGGCCCTTAATAAACTTGCGCGTTTTGCCATCAACGATTGCATCACGGCTTACCATCAGGTGGGATTGCTGAGTGCCCCATGAAATCCCCTAATTACTAATCAAAGTATTGTAATGGTAATTGAAATATTATTGTACCTTTTACTGAAAAAAAATAAATATGCTTAAAACGGGGCGATGCTACCACACGTCTCAGGGATGCAGGTACTAAACGGCAGAAGATCGAACTGCCCTAAACTGTCGAGACTTCCCAATCAATCTTGAAACTTATGCTTCAGCGATAGAGTTGAAAAATTTAATAAAGAGATGTGACAGATTGTAGTAGCCTGATAGCTGGCGTCTGTATATAAATCATTGAGTTTAAAAGTGGCTCGGAGTCGACCCAAAATATTTATTGCCACTAAACATGTGTGCTAAACAGACGGTCGATGAACAAAAAAAAAAAATACTGTGAGAGAGGTTAGTAGAATGCGTAATTGGTTCGATTTATTTATATTGCAATGTTTATTAATAGAAGATTGCTCAGTCTTATATATAGTCTAGAAAGCTAGGCCATGATATTGTGTCTGTGAAAACTCCCGGGAGACGGGTAGGACTAATGCTTATATTTATTTCTAAATTGGATTCTATTTTATGGTATATTCACATGCATAGAAGTAAAATATGTACGCAATGCATTGATAATATTATGCACAGTCTAAGATATACATATACAATAAACCTTATCGCTTGCGGAGTAGACATAATAGGAAAATCAGTAATATTAATAGGTTACAATGAGATAGTGGTCCTAGAAAGAAAAGCGATAGCATAATTCGATAGCTTGCTAAAATATGAATATACCATACCAAGTAATAGTTTTTCAATTGTAGTAAATATCGATGGAATGTTGAATGTAATTTAGTGGAATGATATGACCGCATGAGACTTTTTTTCTGCTTGCGCGGGGCGTTGCACCACCGGGGTTTTGACCCGTGTATTTAAGGAGATTTGGCAGAGAAGCGGAACAGTCGGATCTTGGTCGTCATGAAAACATGTGAAGTTTGGATTGATTCTGTGCGCGTATTATCTGTGTTAAGAAATATAAGTACGGGATCGATTTGAAATTCTGTGTCCGAGTGATAACTTGAGACGTGACAAGGCCTAGATTTATATAGGCTTCCTTTATCCATACTAATATTATAAATGCGAAAGTAACTCTGTCTGTCTATCTGTCGGTCTGTCTGTCTGTCTGTCTGTTACGCTTTCCCGCTGAAACCTCTCAACCGATTTTGATGAAATTTGGCACAGACAATCTTTAGACCCTGAGAAAGAACATAGGCTACCTTTTATCCCGGAAAAATTTGATATTCCCGAGGGAAATCTAAAAAGCGCGATATACCCGAACTCCACGCGGGCGAAGCCGCGGTCGGAAAGCTAGTTTTATATAAATCCTTCCTATTAACTTTTACCCAACAATTCCTCTCAGGGCATTTAGGTACTTTTAGGTAATTAATAATCCGTGTAGTGAGCCTTGATAAATACCTTATTCCTCTCACCGTAGGGCTCCGAATCTAGCTCATAGGTTTTACAGAGAGCTGGATTCATCCCACCTTTAGAATAGACAGTTTAGATAATCCTATACACAAGTCGCCAACACACTCACACAACTAAAGTCACACACACAAGGTTTCTTCACACTAGGGCCCGTCTTTAGTCTTGGTTTAGTAAGGAGAGCAATTGAGGTTGCTTTTAGGCAGTAGGTAGGGTGTCCTTAAAAGTGAATACGTTAAATTTATATTTTTTTTTTATAATATATTTGAATATTTATTTAAATAAACTCGTGAATACGCGTATATCGTAAATAATAGTCCCGTGATTTGAATAATTTCGAAAGTGTCAGAGAAATTGCGAATCGAGCGGGTAACACATGCATTTGTTAAACGTCAACGTTCTTACGATTATAAATTAATTATACATTGTAAAGCCACAGAGTATACGGCAAACAAGTGAATATTTTGAACCCGCGTAAATATAATAATTGGTGTACGATACTAAATAGGTCACTATTGAAATATGTTAAATTACGAGTGACTGTTATGAAGTAGAACTATGGATGCGTAAATTATGAATAGTGGAAATTGTCGGACGTGCATAGTATGCGTGAATTAAATAATCCTGAGAATTTATTATAAGTTATTAAATAGAGATCTCGTATTATACGATTTTAATTTTCCCAAGAGATTAAACCTGGCAGATTTCCTTATATAGCTTGCGGAATTAGAATTTAAGAGTTAGGTTTAGGTTCATCTGAGAGAGCGCTGGTGATTTCAGTGCAGGTAGGTTTCCTTCTATTCATAATAGTAGCCGGGTAGGTTTTTTCTTTTGCGAGGCTCCAAACTATTTGAGTTTGGATGGCATAATTAATTTTAAATGTAGAGTCGCGGGTTGGCTGTCGGTACGGGGTCGGATCCCAACACACAAAAATATACAATATAAGGGAAAATAAAAGATGGATACGATTTTCCGGAGGCATAATGGAAGTGTAAATTCACTTCTGGTTAATTTTACAAATTAAGCAGAAGCGAGTTTGACGGCAAGGGATAGTCACCCAAAAATATAAACATTCATTGCATGTTAGCGCAGAGATATTTAATTCGTAAATATTTGGCCCAAGGGGCATCTCAATATGGGAACAGACGACGATCGTTCTATCAAGTGTCATTGCAATACTCGTTTATTGTCTATTGTAGCGTGACCCGAGTTTTTACTCGATTATAAAAAAATAAAGGTGTCTAGCACGAAACTTAAAGAAAGAAACAAAATATCGATCATAAAGAGCTCTAGATTGTTATCATAATAACGATCAAAATATAAACTATTTCGCTTAAGCGAATAATAAATAATTGGTTAACCAGACTCTGCTAAGACACAAACGCCTGTGTATTTTTGTACACTCAAATGATATAATAAAAAATATAGCTATAGCAAAACAAAATATATGTTTTATAAAGGGTCGACCCACCGACTCCACCTCGAACAACTTCGAGAAGGAGGCAAATAGAAGGATCCAGCTGGGTTGGGCAGCATTTGGTAAACTTCGTCGGGTATTTTCGTCGCCCATACCCCAATGTTTGAAGACAAAAATCTTCAACCAGTGCGTCCTACCCGTCATGACTTACGGAGCCGAGACGTGTACACTAACGGTCAGACTAGTCCATAAGTTAAAAGTCGCTCAGCGAGCTATGGAGCAGGCTATGTTGGGCGTCTCTCTGAAGGACCGCATCAGAAATGAGGTGATGCGACAGAGAACCAGAGTCACCGACATAGCTGAGAGGATTAGCAAGCTGAAGTGGCAATGGGCTGGTCACATATGCCGCAGGACGGACAACCGTTGGGGTAAACGAGTCTAAACGAGTCCTCGAGTGGAGACCGCGTCTCGGCAAACGTAGCGTGGGACGCCCTTGGGCGAGATGGAGCGACGACATCAAAAAGGTGGCTGGTAGTGGCTGGCGGAGAACTGCTCACGCTCGAGCTTGTTGGCGTGCCATAAAGGAGGCCTATGTCCAGCAGTGGACGAGTAGGGGTTGATGATGATGATAATGATGATGACCCACCCGAGATAATTATTTATCCGGATTAAGGTGTTATACATACCTATGTATCAAATCTCCGCGACAATATCAATAAACTGAGCATAAGTCGAACCATAATACAAAGTTAGTCTTTTAGCTTCATTCACACTAATAGATACAGTTAGCGGTCAAGTTACAATAATACAGAATTGTAAGTCGCTAATCAGCATTCTTGTAAGTAATCAAAATAATGTCACGATTTTATAGAGAACACAACAGTTTGTTTAGGTAAAGTCGGATGAGGGCCTGTATAAAATCTGAATATTGGTTTAACTAAGGACGATCACAGACCTGTGTAGGCGGAACAGCTAGCTGTTATAGCCGCAGCTAGCTTATCTGACTAATAGTTATTTATATAACCATAGGGCAAAGGTAGTAGGGCGGACGCCGGCTCCCTTACAGAATTGTGCCGTGACAAGGATTAGATCACTGTGCGCAACAAGTTAGATTTTTTTAGCTTAGGTTTCAACGCCCGCTACCGCAAGCTCCCTAGCTTCCCTTACAGTATGAACGGGGACTTATACAGGATCATTTGCGTCTATTTGCCCTATACACTACACTTCAAATACCTAATGTTTCATGTTGACTCTTTTTGTTAGTAGTTAGAGTAAGTTTGTCGTAAAACAAAGTAGCCGGGGATGATTGGAATCTAAAAATCTGACTTGCCACAAACAATTAGAATAATTTCAACAATACACTTTAGTTAATTAAACCGCAGTCATTGTGAGCCATATTGCTTAATCCATCTGTTAAACAAACCCACCTAAAATAAACACTGAAATTGCACTTAATATACAGTATGTTAAATAACAGAGGGCGTTCCCTTAAACTCGTTAATATATATCATTAATAGATTAAAAAGAAAATATCAGCATAGAAAAATAAGCATAAAAAAATCCTAATAAAAAAAAATTCTAATTGGAAATAAATTTGAAACCTCCTGTTTTAAATCAAAATAGTAGCGTAGTATCATAAACAAATTGCGACCTTGCCGTCTTTCAAGTTCGCGTGTACAGTGTGTTTCTTTTACATGTCAATTTAAAATTTTTATTGAATATTTTCTTATTGGAAAAATTTAAAAAAAAATTGTTTTCGAATGGAAATATTTTTTTTAGCATGTATGTATGCTATACTATTTCGGGTTAACGGGAACGCCCTCTGTTAGTTAACATACTGTATAAACATGCACCGTATTGTTTTCAACACACGAAAAAAAAGGGTAAACGGGGTTTTGTTCAGGTTAAAAAGCGAACTGTTTTTTTAACGTTATTAACCAGTGCTTGGTCACGATTGATGCTAAGCCACCTAATGGTAAGCAGTGATGCAATCGTTGATAGTAAAACCTACTCTATCCTTGAAGACACTTGAATTGTAATCAGACGGGAAGACTCTCTTTCATCATCATCCCAGCGTTAATCCCAGTCGCATCCGAAGCCTTTTCAGCTTTGGAGGCTGGGGTCCGCTTTACCAGTCCAACTGCTGATATGGCTAAACTTCGACATTTTCCGTGAAGCGACTGCCGTCTGACCTCCACAACCCGAAGGCGACATCGAAGCATTGCAGTTAGACCAATTGTTGGACTTTTGAGGGCTCCAACGATCCGTAACGACTGCCACTAGATGTTCGTATGGCAACCGGGACCAACGGCTTAACGTACTTTCCGAGGCACGACCAGACCAGAGCAAATATTCATATTCATGCATACAAATACTTGCACTGTGCGGGGATCGAACCCGCGCCACCTTGCGCAGCGGCCGCGTCCGCTACTGCTACGCCACGGAGGCTGACGGGAAGACTCTCTCTTTATCTCAGCGTTAATCCCAGTCGCATTCGAAACTTTTTCAGCTTTGGAGTCTAGGGTTTGCTTTACCAGTCAAACTTCTAATTTTGGCTAAACTTCGATATTTTCCGTAAAGCGACTACCGTCTGCCCTCCACAACCCGAAGGTGATATCTAAGCATTGCAGTTAAACCAATTGTTAGACTTTTGAAGGCTCCAACAACCCGTAACGACTGTCACTAGATGTTCGTATAGCAACCGGAACCAACGGCTTAACGTGCTTTCCGAGGCACGACCAGACCAGTGCAAATATTCATATTCATGCATACAAATATTTGCACTGTGCGTGGATCGAACCCGGGCCTCCTTGCGCAACAACCGCGTAATAATTTTAACAATACACTTTAGTTAATTAAACCGCAGTCATTGTGAGCCACATTACATAATCCATCTAGAAAGAAAAGAAAGAAAATACGTTTATTTGCGGTAAACATGACATAAAGTGTACAAAAACAATTGAGTGATTTGTTAGAGTTGACTTGCGTCACATCCACGCAAAACGGCTATCGCTCAGCATTATGCTGCGACCCTATGCAAAACAGAGTCCAGCGCTGATTTTCAGCGACAGCTGGTGCCGACGTAAAGACGTCACCCGGCGCAACAGACTAAAATAAAAATGCAATAATAATACTAACAAAAAATCTAAATTTACATAGTGAGAGAACAGTTTAAACAAACACAAACAGGAATATAAAATACAAAAACAGGATATAAAAACTACGAGAACATCATTCTCATTCATCTGTTAAAGAAACCCACTAAAAATAAACACTGAAATTGCACTTAATATTTAAACTAATACCATATTGTTTTCGAAACACGAAGAAAGAATGGTAAAGAGGATTATGTTCAATTTAAAAAGCTAGCTATTTTTTTAACCTTATAAAGTAGTGCTTGACCTGGATCCCACCTGATGGTAAGCAGTGATGCAATCGTTGATAGTTAAGCACACTATAGCCTTGAAGACACTTGAATTATTATCAAACGGGAAGACTGCCGCAGGCATATTGTTCCAGCCTTTCGAAATATATGTGGTATAAAAGGCGAGGCGAAATGCTTAGTTCGGATCGTACCGGTGTCACCAAGGGTGGATAATCGCCGTACGACGGGTCGTCCGATGCAACGGTGATGGCGTAATTATGTCATGTAGTTCCCAGGTACACTCTTCAAAATACAAACTATATAATACCGAAAGTTTGGCTACCCTACGCCTATGCTCCAGGAATTGTTAACAAGATGGTTAAAAGGTTGGTATAAAGGCTGTGCAGGCTATTCAATTTAAATAGTGGTACAGGAGCAGGCAGAAGATCTTATTCGAGAATTTTCATTAACTCTGAAATATTCTGTCCGTTCCTTTTAAGCGAAATTTGTAAGAAAAGGTGAAAACCTTGTTATCTCGGTGCATAATGCCGCCTGTGTGAAGGATGCTTTGGTGCAGACAAGAATTTAAATGCAATTATATTTTTATGAGGCACTAAGTAAGTGAGTTGTGGAATTTTCACGTCCATTTAATTTTGTACTTGGAGAATAATTTCGTGCTAAATTGAAGCTTGAGTGGATTAAACAGTTTTTCAGCTGTTCAACTATTTTCTTCTTGATATGCAAATCCAAGTAGGTGCGGTCAGCAACAAAACTGAATTAACACATTTCTTGGCATTTAAATGCAACATTTGTCTTTACATAAAGACTTTTAGATAACAGATGGCGTTGTGTAAATACATCACGTTTTGTGCATATCGGTAGTGAGATTCTTCGGCGAGGAATAACCATCCCAGTACTTATGTAATAAATACAATAGAAAAGAATACTTATTATGTATATAATAGTATATAGATTACAAAACATAAATATGACGGGGTGTCAGTGACGACAGAGCGGTAGGAGCGTCCGCATCTTGGTGTGGTGGTGAGGCCTACATTTCGTAGGTGTAGTTTTGAATTAAAGCACGAAGTATAATATAAATATACTCTCCAAACTTAACAATCACAATTTAAATAGGTAAACCGACAGTTTCGCCTCGGAGATGTGCCTTGGTCCGCGTCTTAATCTGAAGTGATCGTTCGACAGTCCCCACTTTCCAAAATGACTCTGTCCACGTAACGTTCAAAATAACGTACGAGCGTTTGCTCTACTACTATGTAACTCAAATGAACAACTTTTCTTAAAATGATTTCGAAGATCCATGGCAAATACAGGGAAAATTTTTTTTCGAGTGCGCAAAAAAAATGGGTGACTCAGAATCAATAACAGAACAAAACTGCATTATTAGTTTAAAATATAAAATCATGTTTTTGTCAGCCCTAAAGCAAATGAGAGACACCAATTATTCATATCAATATCGTAGTATTAGCATATGGCCGCGTAGTGAGCATGCGGGCGGCGCGCGGCGCGGGCGCGCGGGGTTCCTGTGATGTTCCCCACTCCGTCGAACGTGAATGGGACCGCGTGCGGTGACCATAACATCAATTTCATAATAAACATCTTTCGTTATTAATAACTATTTTTTTGTACTAAAACATATCAAAGTAATAATATTTTTATCTATAAAATTTATTTAGCTATACATTGACAAAGTTTGCGCACTGTATAAAATTTTATCCCGTATAAAGACTTTACATAGGGTGGCACAATGGGCGGTCTTATCGCTAAGAGCGGTCTTTTACAGAAAAACTTTGGATGGAATACTAAGGGAAGGAGAGAGAAATAATGTGGGTAGTCTACAGTGTACTATTTACATAGATTATACAATGAACATGTATGTTTTATTTCAAAGCGAGATATGTTTGGGACATTGTACAAGTGTCAAAGAAGAAGCTAAGAGTTAAAGACCAGAGAGCGGAACTCAGAGTGCTGAGTGGTTTCGATTTGAATAACATATTTTTTTAGTAATTAAAATCTCGGCAATAAGTATGAATCCACTTTAGTTGCTGACTGTACAATGTACATACATCTACAGTCATTCATAGAAACTACATTGTATTCATAATAAAGAAAAAACTTAAAAAAAATGAATTCTATGAAAGGAACTCAAAATAAAATAATTTGTAGCAACACGTAAAATAGTAGCATTGAAGATAGATACTATTTAAAATAACATCTACATTGAAATGGACGACATGTTTGGCCCAGTGACTGACCTCTGGTTGCTGGCTCTAGTGGTCGGCGCTCTGGCTTTTAATAGGCGTGGGTCCAAATGTTTGTAAACACAACCACGATACGGACATCCCGTGTTCGAAAAATTAGATCAATTTGAGTTTATACGAAATAGCAACTTGAATCGCGAGATGTGTGAAAATTAGGCTCCACAGTTCAAAAATATAATAAAACCCAGGGATTGCAAAAGAACAAAAAGTAATAAGTATGTTAAAAGACAAAACAATTCAACAGAGTGCCTGTTTGTCGAATTGTTTTGTTTGATCGAAATTCAAAAGTTAAATACCACTCATTAAAAAATCCATACTTATATCTGTCTATCTGTCTGTCCGGCTTTCACGCCAAAACTACTTAACCGATTATAATGAAATTTGGTACACAGATAGTCTAGAGCCTGAGAAAGGAATAGGTATATAGGAAGGTTATATAACATCCCGCTATGACCAATACAAGCAGAGCAGTAACAAAAAATGTTGCAAAAACAGGGGCAAACACGGACGTACATATTGCTCCCATCATTTTGACAGGCTCTTAATTTATATGAACACGCGGAGGGAGTCGCGGGCAACAGCTAGTATTCCATAAATTTTAAAATAAACCACCAATTGTACATGACCCTTGTTGCCCCGGCGACTTTGAGGCGGCGATTTCGCCCCGGCGACTTTTAGGCGGCGACTTTGCGACTGCGACTTTGTGACTGCACCTGCGACTTGCGATTGCGACTTCAGACTGCGAGTGCGACTTGCGACTTGCGATTGTGACTTGCGACGGCGATTCTTTTTATAATAACGTGCTAATTAGGAAAAAGAAACACGAGTTCTGCAAGTTGAATATATCACCAAAGTATTTTAATATATTTTTTACTGTTAATGGACCTCTACATCACACGAAAAATATATGTTACGTATGTAGGTCAGAAGATAGCAGTCCCTTGAGTGATTTATGTATTTTTTGTGTGTCTTCGTGACAGTCTGACCAGGACCGGAAGCGAGAGTTCGCCGCCGATCGTCGCGGCGAGGACACGGCGGTGCTCTACCGAACCGGGTGTCTTCACCGTATGCTCCAACGTGTCCTCAGGGCGACCCCGACAGTGATGACAGCCAGGCGTTTCCCTGGCCTTTCCAAAATTGCGGCGACATTGAGGCGGCGACTTTGCCCCGGCGAATTTGCGGCGGCGACTTCGCCTCGGCGAATTTGCGGTAACGACTTTGCCCCGGCAACTTTGCGGCGGCGACATTGCCCCGGCGACTTTGCCCCGGCGACATTGCCCCGGCGACTATGGGGCAGCAACTATGGGGCGGTGACTTTGCGGCGGCGATATTGTGGCGGCGACTTTGCGGTAGCGACATTGAGGCGGCGACTTTACCCCATGACTTTGAGGCGGCGACTGTGCCCCGGCGACTTTGCGGCGGCGACTTTGAAACGGCGGCTTTGGGGCGGCGACTATGGGCAGCAACTATGGTGCGGCGACTTTGCGGCGGCGTCTTTGCGGCGGCTATTTTGCGGCGGCGACTTTGCGGCGGCGATTTTGCCCAGGCGACTTTGAGGCGGCGACTTAGGGGCGGCGATTTTGCCAATAAGTAGCAATAATGGGATTAAAGACAAATCATTATTCTTGTAAAAGTGAGTTTAGATGCACTAATGTTTGTACTCAAAAAGGTTCTTTTACCTCTATTTAAACGCACAAATGTGCCTTGCATGGACATAATACAGCTAAAGATGTTTTCGAAAAATTATAACCGCTTGTTGAAGGTTTTATATACAACGTGTAACATAAAGGGTATATACATAACAAAAGCATGGCATCTTTACATGATATCAAACGATATTGGAAGGGTTTTTTAATTCTATCTCTTTATGTTAGGAAGTTATGAGGAAAAACACCGCCTGTGATAGGCTACTATCATACTAGTCGCATAGAGATATTGAAGACTAGTTATTAACAAATGTAGTGTGCTACCACGTTTGTTATGATTTTATTTTAAGAAACACACGAAACCGAAAATTTGGTACCAATTTATTGAGTATTTTATTTTGAGTTAAAACCTTTCCGATATCGTTTGATATCATCTAAAGATGCCATGCCCTTGGTATGTATATACCCTTTTTGTTACACGTTGTATAGCTTTACATTCTGCACATTTCCAAAATTTGTAATGCGAAAAATAGTGTCATCTTAATTCTTAGAATATTTTATTTTGAGTTGAACTCTTCCGATTAAAAGAAGAATTGATAACATCAAAAGAAGTCGTGCCTTTGGTATGTATATACCCTTTACGTTATGCGTTGTATATCCATTCTTCTTCTTCTGCCTATAGAGGTCTACTGCTGGACTAAGGCCTCCCCTAAGGCTTTTGACAATAACCGGTTTTAGGGGCAAACGCGGACATAACTATTGGTCCCATTATTTTGTGGCGGGGAGTGGCGGTCAACAGCTAGTATTCCAAAAATTTTAAAATAAACCACCAATTGTACATGAACCTTGTTGACCAGAAATATACAGCAAATAAAAATAAATGTCGAAAGATAAATTTTGTTCAGATCTGACGATTTTATAGCAAGGAAGATTTTCAGAAGCATCTTGCACTGGAATTCAATTTGCTGGTGTCAGACCTCTGGCTTTGTCCGCAATAGCTTTGTTAGGACCAACATAGAATATAATCGCGATGACCGAGGGCAGAATTCAAGGTTAGTTAATAATTAAAAAAAACAATTTCAAGAAGTATCTATACAGATCTGAATTAGCGCATCGTTAATTTTTAACCTGCTCGGAACAGTATCGCAGAAATTTCACTTCGTAAATTTCATCTGATTCGTCGTAATTATAGAACGAGAATGTCTCCGGATGGATTCCGTACTAAATTCTTCGGGGACGGATGAAAATTAATAAGGCTAATTTTACTGTAACGGTTTACTTTCTGATAAGATCTTTGGAGTATTTTGTATTCCATAGGGATATCCACTTTGAAGGTTCGGTAATATGTAATAATGGTTTCAAGAAGATTTCTTTAAAAATAACATATACAAAATACACACACAAACACCTTAATTGCTTATAAATGAATTTATAAGCATATATACAACTTCCCAACTTCAAGCATTGGGCAAGTGCCCGCCAGACATAACACCCGTCTGGTCGGAGGATCCTCCCTTTTCAATAGAGGATGAGTGAGCTTTATACCCTCTTCCCCAAGCCCCCACGAAAATGTAAATAATTATATTTTTAGCATCTATTAAATTGACACAATAGCAATGAAGTTCTGGATCCCGTGCTTTTAATTTTGCTAAGATTTTTATATCCAGAGAAAAACATTATTCTAAATTATCAAAAACAACCCAAAGTGTAAATACAGGCATTGACTTCTAAATTCGACTCTTCTTGAGCTTAAAGCCAGTATATTCAAACTTAATTCCCACAAAATATTAAACTGAAACACAAACCAGACGCATCTAAACTTTAGATTAAAACCAGTACCAAAATCCAAAGTTCAGAACTCAAGGCGACAGATTAAGACAGCTTCTATTAAACGTCGGAAAGTTAACGAACAAACAAACTGTCCCACGTAGCCTTGACGTAGCCGTCTGTTAAACCATTATAACCGTACACTTTGAATTTCTCGACGTGGTCCGAAAACCAATTATTGTTTGGAACATTGGTGCCAACCTTTTGTGCAAAGTCTCCTTCCTACTTGCTGAGTTTAATAATTTCTGGACGGTAGAATAATTGCAGGTTGGACGTTGAAATACGTGTGGCGAGTTCGCCGAAAGTTGGTGGTCTGGACGAAAACTTATGCTTAGTGGACTAGTGAGTGTGAGCATCTGTCTTTGTATAAATGATGTGTTGGGCTGCAGAGATATCTTGCTGTAAATGAATTATCTTGACAAATGTCGTACAGTTGCATCGGCATCCACAAATGTCATGTTATATAAGTGTCCAAAAGAAAATTGAACATAATATATATATGAAAACCAGATTCCACCAGTTCGTTTGACGCGGGTTGATTACCGAAATTACTAAAAGCCTACAAAATTAATCTAAATAGTTGTGACTCGTGGTTTCACCCTCCTGAGACCCATTCCTGTGAGAATATCGGAACAAATAGTATCCTATATTCTGATTCAGGTCATGGTCTACCCATATACCAATTTTAATTAAAACTCGTTCCACCGTTTCAGCGCGAAAGCATAACAAACAAAATCTATACTAATATATAAAGCTGAAGAGTTTGTTTGTTTGTTTGTTTGAACGCGCTAATCTCAGGAACTACGAATCCGATTTGAAAAATTCTTTTTGAGTTGGACAGCCCATTAATCCAGGAAGGCTCGCCGCTGCGACCAATAGGAGCAGAGCATAACTAACTCCACGCGAACGAAGTCGCTGGCGGCCGCTAGTATTAAATATTTCTCCTAAGTTTAGATGTATTTGACTCTCAATACTTCTTCTTCTTCTCAGCCTATAGAGATCCACTGCTGGACAAAGGGCAAGGCTTTCATTCAATTGGGGGCATTGCCATAATCCCCACGCTTGACAGGCGGGTTGGGATGGCAACAATTTATAATTCCACAAGAGAAGCGCTGCTGCCCGATTCCCTGATGAGCATTCCCTTAGTCGCCTCTTACGACACCTACCCTCTTAACGTACACTCAATACTACACAAATGAAAAAACATGCCTTTTACATACTTTAACTCCACGTAGAAACACATCTGTCAATAGAATAAACGTTCATAAAACTGAAGTTACACACTGTTCATTTTTTTCCCACCAATATCAGCAGCTTAACGTACCCCTAGGGGCCTAGTGTAGGACCAAATAAGCCGGTCGATAACCTATTAAACGCCTACCAAACCTTTTTGTAACACGGTCTACAACAAATGGGATACTTCAGCGAAAATGTTCCCCGATTCTGACAACCGAAAATCCATTTCGCGATATCTGACAGCGGGATAATTTGATATGACATTGGTGAAACGGCGAAAATAAACAAAGTAAATAACTTACGTTATTTCTCCGGGAGTAATGTAAATATCGGCATTCTTACGCAATTAGGTCGATTGGCTATGCTTGTGTTTCCATTGGGCATTCGTTTATGGTACGTTTCATTTTCCTGATTTGTTTTTGTTTCGATTGCGAGATAAACACCCTGTATACTGTTGTTGCTTGTTTGTTTTGCATTTATTATTTTTGTTTGATACAAAATTATTCCGTAATTGGAAACGATTCAGCAGTTCTATTTTTACCTTTGTTTCTAATTTCTGTGTTAACGTGTTGTTTGCTTTCAAAAAAATAAAAAATGAAGCCCCTATAATCCAACAAGGAAATTCTATCTAAACTGGAATGTGAACTTGCATAAGTCTCTTATTTAAAAGAAGACTCTATCGCAAGAGCAATAAGGTCGATCGGAAATAAAACTTTATTTGAAGAGAACACGGTCCGAGGGAGAAAGCGTCCCAGTAGCCCTCTCTCTCTCTTTCTAAGAGTTACCCGTATTTATTTTTAGTAATTTTGTTTGAAACCAACAACTTAGATTAGCAAAAAGATGATGAAAAAGGGTGCCATTAATATCTGCAATAGTGAGTCATACTCTGGATGCAGAACATGATTCTTTAAGTAAGGTTTTTGCGGTAATCATATACAAGTTATTTTATTGTATGTAGGGTGACCATAAATTTCGGAATAATATGAATAAATGTGCACTTAGTCATTCGTCCGTACATCATCAAATTACTCATACATTTTTAAAATTAAATAATTAATTTAAAAAGTTCGCATTCATGCCTAAATGTTCATTAAAAGTCAGGTAATATAAGTGAAAAAAAGTATTTTACGTACATTCCTTATAAATTCCATTATAATAGTCACCCTACATAACAAGGACAGAGGGCTACTGTGAAGCTATCTCCCTCGGACCGCGTTTTGATCGATAGTTAAAATTCCAGTGTAGATAGAAGTTCCTTGATATCCAACCAGCATCCAAATTATGTAACACACAATTATTGTTCTTATTTTGAATAATTTTAAAGCATATTGCTGAACCACATCAACAACGAAATGAATGTTGTTGAACTGTCAAAATGAAACCCATTGCTACTGATAGTGTGTTACACAATTAACCCGCAGGAGGGTCTGCTGTGAGTTTTGTTCTTTTAATTAAATAAAATCGATTATTGTCCGGATATACATACAAGTCACTCAGATAGACAATCAGTAAGTTTGTATATACAACGTTATTTTTTCTCTAAGAAACCTGAATATAGTTTGTTCAGAATAAGCAACTGAATCGATTCCAATCATTTTTACAACATGTTATATTCTTTCCTAAATACATTTTTAAATTGTTGCAGTGTTGCTACCGCGCCACGCAGCTTACGGTAGATCATAGCACTGCGCACGCCCGAGCAACAGCTGATGCCACTGGTCAACGCACCGCATGCCCGCCAGAGCGAAGCGTGAACCATACTTTTGTTGGGTCAACCAAGTAGGATAGCAAGCTCATAATTCATTGTGGTTTTTCATGATATCTTTTTGAAATTTTGTACATAGATTCTTTACTTAAAAATACTGGACACGTGTTTCGGGTTCCGCATGAACAAAAAATAATGTTCACCTTAAACATAATATTCCTTTGATCTACACCTCTCTTTCAATCAACATGTCTCGATTGAGGGCTGTGTTGATTAATGGTCTGTATCGTATATCTTTATTCTTCTATTCTATTTTTATTTATGGCAAGTGAAGCCGTTGGCGGACAGCCTCCGTGGCGTAGCGGTAGCGGACGCGGCCGCTGCGCAAGGTGGCGCGGGTTCGATCCCCGCACAGTGCAAGTATTTGTATGCATGAATATGAATCTTTGCCCTGGTCTGGTCGTGCCTCGGAAAGCACGTTAAGCCGTTGGTCCCGGTTGCCATACGAACATCTAGTAGCAGTCGTTACGGGTTGTTGGAGCCCTCAAAAGTGAAACAATTGGTCTAACTGCAGTGCTTCGATGTCGCCTTCGTGTTGTGGAGGTCAGACAGCAGTCGCTTCACGGAAAATGTCGAAGTTTAGCCATATCAGCAGTTGGACTGGTAAAGCGGACCCCAGACTCCAAAGCTGAAAAGGCTTCGGATGCGACTGGGATTAACGCTGGCATGATGATGAAGTGAAGCCGTTGTCGACTATTCTGTCAATTTCAAAAGTGGATTAGAGAAGCAAGAGTGTACATAGACAATAATAATAATAAAATAAAAAAAATACGATGTTACATTGGACCTTTTTCTATCTATCTTATCTTGTGAGTTTATTGGGGGAATGAAACAAACAAAAATATAAAAATGCTTATCATATTATATCTTTATTCTTTTTAAGAGAATAGTGTCCGTGACTCACGAATCGTAGTCATCTGTCAGACGTTTCAATTATATCTCATCACTACTGCTCTCAAAACGGCGAACGAAATCATCATGAGGAAACCGGCAAGCTACAGAATAAAAAAAATATCACACAATCTCGACTGTTCCTATTTCCTCTCACGGAGAGTAGGCCACTGTCCCAGCAGCGTGAACAATATAGGCTGATTTATTATTATTGCTATTTTAATTTAACTCCAAAACTAATATACCGAAGTTACATATTCCAATAACTCAAAGTGTATACCGCACCTAAATCCCAACTCCAACGGTGATGTTCATTATGCGAATTAAGTTAATCATCGCTCGGTATTCAGGGCACGACGTTATGGGCCCATACTACCCATACTATTATAATTATTTGCGGCTCTTTGGCATGCGTCTGATGGGTAAAGTCTCTGGCACAGATTCAAATTATATACTTGAGGGACTTACCTGGATTTGTAAAGTTTGTTATGTTATTTGGCCTATATTTAAGGGGTTAATAATCTTGCTTTGGCTTTAATAAACTATAAATAACGAGTGGCAAATACACGCACAAACAGTGAATATTGCACATTGTTTTAAAATCTAGGTATTTAAATAGTATAGATAAAAAAGATCCTACAAAACTTTAATAATAAATTAATGTAGAGTTCCTCGTTTATATAACTGTGTTTATAATTATGCACTGACTGGCGAACTCCATTAATAAATTTTGTTTTTATTTATTTTATCATCTTTCATTTGCATATTGATATAATTTACTAAATATGTTGTGTTTCAAATCAAATCAAATCAAATCATTTATTTCTAATAAACCAGTTACAGGCACTTTTGAATTGTCAGAAGGTCAGTCAGTCAATAAGATGAAGCTAATCGCCCATTCCAAAGAGTAGGTACCTATGGAGAAGAACGGGCAAGAAACCTACCTATAGCATGATTAATTAATATTGTTTATTTAATGTTATTTTTTCTTTATACGAAACCCGAATACAGTTTGGTCAGACTAAGCAACTGAATAGATTCCAATTATTCTTACACCTTGATATATTTTTTCCCAAATACACCCCCGCGCCGCTCCGCTACAGGCGCGGGCAGGCGAACTGTGCGTTGACCATATTTTTGTACCAGATAAAATGACAAGCTCATAGCTTTGTGATTTTTCATGATATCTTTTTGAAATTTTGTACATAGATCCTTTACTTAAAAATACTTAAAATAATGTTGTATCATCATCAGCCTTTACTATTCCACTGCTGGACATAGGCCTCTTTCATGGCACGCCAACAAGTTCGATCCTGAGCAGCTCTCCGCCAGCCACTACCAGCCACCTTTTTGATGTCGCCGCTCCATCTCGCCCAAGGGCGTCCCACGCTAAGTTTGCCGAGACGCGGTCTCCACTCAAGGACTCGTTTACCCCAACGGTTGTCGGTCCTGCGGCATATGTGACCAGCCCATTGCCACTTCAGCTTGCTAATCCTCTCAGCTATGTCGGTACCTCTGGTCCTCTGTCGGATCACCTCATTTCTGATGTCATCCTTCAGAGAGACGCCCAACATAGCCCGCTCCATAGCTCGCTGAGCGACTTTAAACTTATGGACTAGTCTGACCGTTAGTGTCCACGTGTCGGCTCCGTAAGTCATGACGGGTAGGATGCACTGGTTGAAGATTTTGGTCTTCAAACATCGGGGTATAGGCGACGAAAATACCCGACGAAGTTTACCAAATGCTGCCCATCCCAGCTGGATCCTTCTATTTGCCTCCTTCTCGAAGTTGTTTTCCCTAATTGCAACGTTTGCCGAATGTTGTATATATATTGTATTATATACGTATTGCATACAATCATAATTGTACGCTTCTTGACATAACGTATCGACCTAAAAACTTGAATGTTACATAGATATTATTTTTTAAATTTAATTTTTGCATTTTTTGTTAAAACCGCCTAGACATCACATTTTTCTATGAAACAACAGTTTCATGAATTCAAAAGCTTAGGTACAGTTTGCGCACCAAGCATGCCCTTGCAATCCAGTAAAACTAATTAATTTTTGATAATTATGCATCAAAAATAAATGATGATATACCTATTTGAACTTTAGAAAGCATAGTAGCTCATTGATCGCTAAGTCATAGCATTGATTCGACATTGCTAGCATTAAATCACGTCAACATGGATAAAAGCGATTAAAGCGACGCGAGTAAAACACCGCACAGGCTATGCAGCGGAGTTCGCGTTTAGTCATGCAAAGCTGCGTAAAGCATTTCGCAGCGCTTGCGGGGGTACATTAAAAATTTTACTGACTGAAAGTTATTTTCCATGGTTTTCTTTTACAAACAAATTACACAGTTAGATTTTTTAGTTCAATAAGAATAAAAAACCGGACAAGTGGGCGTCGGACTCACACACAAACGGTTCCCTACCAGTGATTTATGAAATTAAAGGATTTATTTGTATGAAAGATCACGCGGTTTACGATGTACGAGGTATTAAAAAAAAACTACTCACTAGATCTCGTTCAAAACAATTTTCGTTGGTAGTTTTTATAGTAATGTACATCATATGTTTGTTTTTAGATTTTTCATTTTCTTATTTTAGAAGTTAAAGTGGGGCAACGTTGTTCCACTTTGGAAGCGTCTGTCACGCAAACTATTCGGTTTAGAAAAAAAATATTTTAGAAACCTCGATATCATTTTTGAAGACCTATCCATAGATGCCCCACGCGTATGTCTTTGATGAAAAAAAAAATAACAGTTTCAGTTCTAAATATGGAGAGCCTCCAATATTTAATATTATTTTTATATTTTTGTAAAAATAAAAAAAATAATATTAATCTTAATGTGGTTCTCAGAATGTATCTACCTACCAAGTTTCAACAGTATAGCTCTTATAGTTTCGGAAAAAAATGGCTGTGACATACGGACGGACAGACGGACAGACAGACGTGACGAATCTATAAGGGTTCCGTTTATTGCCATTTGGCTACGGAACCCTAAAAAGTATGTACATAAGTTTCACTGTATATACTATTCATATTTAAAAACTTTTTGCTAATTTATTGACTGAATACAGATTGAAGCAATGTCGTTCCTAGCACCGCGGAATGAGAATATTATTAACTTTACTATAGCCCTTTGCACATATATTATAACATACTCAAACTATTCACTCAGACTGGATTCAGATCCTTTCTTGTAACAAGCAAAATGCAATGCTGATACAGCACAAAGCAAATTGGTTAGCTCATGACGCAATGTCAACATTTCAACTTGTATGGTATACTTAATGTATGTTTATATGTGTATCTATTAAATCCCGTTCTAACATTTATCAGTACTAACTCTAGTGTCTCATGGCTTGAACCAGACTTTAGTCAACCTAGGTACTGAATTTAGTCGTCAGATATATAGTTATACCGCGTCGAATATCTCTGATATGTCGACGTCCCTATTCTGTAGCCGCAGACTGTTTAAAGTGGGATTTACTTCAGACATCTTAAAGAATATTCTTAAAGTAGGCTTTATGAAGTCTGAGACATATTCAAATCATACAAACATTTAATTTAAGTTACACCCACGATCTGTCCACAATCCTAGAATTTTTTTTATTTGATGTGAAAGTAATCTGGAAGTGCCTTTGGCATTATTAAAGCCTTGGTATTTTTCAGCCAAAAAAAAAGTAAAAATAAAAAAAGAAAGAAAAAAGAAAAAAAAAAGTCAGACTATACAGAAAATTCTAAATCACCATATTGGTGAATGAAGTATTACGTAAGTTAGTCGGTGGTAGGTCATAATAGCGGCTGCCGGCAGAAGTTACCACCCACCAGACAAAGACTTGGCGCTAAGCGATTCGTCGTGTTCCGGCATGATGTATTGGGATGTGTCGTTCAAAATTGCATCACCTCGCTCAGCTGCCGTCTTCCTTGCTATTCACTAAGTTTTTTAAGTGAATAGGTTTAATAAACTAGCGCGCTCTACCGTCAACGATTGCATCACTGCTTACCATCAGACGGGATTGCGGTCAAGCACGAGTTTAAAATTATTTGAAAAAAGAACTTACCTCAGTACTTCAAGTGTTAATAAGATTGCTTAACTCCTGGAAAATCTTTGAACTGAGTTCCGATCGGCAAAACAACACTGACAAGACAAATGAGAACAGTCATGTAAATAAAGCGCTGCAAACTTTACCAGCTCTGCACCACGAAACTCTCAAGCGCTGCAGTCTTCCAGCAATTCCTTGCACCATATATTAAGTGCAAAGCACCGAATAGTGGTGCGGCTGCCGTCTCGGGCATGCATTACGTTCTAATCCCTGGATGAGTTCAAGTGTGACACTGAATATTAAACGGGCTTTTGGTAGGTCACCCCGGATTAGATGATCCCCGAAACTTTGCCAAGAACGGACCAACTTTAATTATGGTTTAATCACGATAGTTCAGATTTGCGTCAATGTTTTTGAGATATTTGGTGATATTAGCTTGATTAGGGTTGTTGACGTGCTATTTAAATAAATGATTTGTATCACTATGGACTCTCATCAGGGAAGCGGGCAGCAGCGCTTCACCTGTGGAATAACAAATTACTGTGATCCCCAACCCGCTGCCAAGCGTGGGGATTATGGCCCGCCAATTGATTGAAAGCCTTGGAGGAGACCTTTGTCCAGCAGTGAACGTTTATAGGCTGAAAAGAAGAAGAGAGAACTTGCTGAACGTTCTTTAGTGTCATTGCGCAATTAATCTCCTTTTCGAAAAAGACCTGGTCCATCTGTGATTTCGTAGGAGTTATCAAAAATAAGGTCACTATGTTAGCAAATAATATTTTTAACGTTAAATCCATAAAAATTGAATTGATTCCAGTTTTCGTACGGGGTTGAATTTCCAACCCGCGACACAAAATTCAGCAGTCAATCGCTCAGCCAATGCACCAAAGTGTAAAGAAATGAAATGTTAACAAAACGCCACCGTTACCTACTTTTAAAATGTTTTTAAATATTTTGTAATCTATACTAATATATAAAGCTGAAGAGTTTGTTTGTTTGAACGCGCTAATCTCAGGAACCACTGGTCGGGTTAGAATAATTATTTTTGCGTTTGATAGACCATAAACCCAGAAAGGCTAGCTATATAACATCACGCTGCGACCAATAGGAGCCGAGCATAATAACTAACTACATGCGAACGAAGTCGCGGATGGCCGCTAGTAGCAAACAAAATTACTTTAACATAATAATCATTCTAGATAGTAGATGAAATCATGACAGATAAATAAATAAAATGATGGGTGGATGGTGTTCTCAAATAATTTTCCCACTTCATATGTACAAAAGAAGAAGATTTCAGCAATAGCCTCTCTCGACCATTCACATCCAAAAAACGATAACCGGCCAAATCAAAACATAACCCCACAATGCCTCATATTTACCTTAAGCACATCTGTATTGTTGGAAATAATTCGGGAAAGGAAAATCCTTTTCCTGCAACTTATATCAGAACTATTGTTCACCACAGTAGCGCTGATTCCTTCACGCGTTCACTTGATGTAATGCCGTCACTAAACAAGTGGAAGTGTGAAACTTTGCTCCCTAGTTTTGGGAATTGCGCCATTATGCGCATAAAAATATGGAGGAAAAAGGTATAAACTATATATGATATATGAAGAGGTATGTGTACGACGTCGAGGGTTTTAACTTTCGTCTGAGAAAGGTGAATGGGAGGTGTCAATGTATAATGTCGACATTACTAAGACGTTTGTTATGTTATAATGACAACCGTTTTTGTATTTTTATTTTTTGTGTTTTAGAAACTGCTTGAAATGGCTTATAATAAGGCGTTAGTAGAAGCTCTATTTATCATAAACTAGCGACCCGCCCCGGCTTTGTACAGGTGCAATGCTGATACTAAATACACTACAGAGAAACTATGAACGTTGTATAAAAACATAGCGGTTAAAAGCTCCCGCCGCCGCCCTGGCCGGTTGGTATCGCCGCAAACGCGACGCCCCGCAAATTTAAAATCTGTTATATCTGAAAATATTCATTTAAAGCATATGCTGTAAAGAGCGATATAGATCTTTATTAAATCAACAATGTATTTAATGTATTAAATTGGATAAGGATATTTGCTGTATTGGTTAAAATCGCTTCGAAAATTAGCCAATATTTGTCGTAAAAAATAAATGACAAAAAATGTTATTGTGGGATATCCATACGACATATAGATACTATCGCGGACTTTTCTGTAGACATTTTCAATATATCGCGGACTTTTCTGTAGACTTTTTCAATATGCACAATATTTAGTACATTATTTTGATAAATCTCGTGGGGCCTACGTTTCACTGCAAACCCGGAAAAAATTAATTATTTACGACAACACACTTGAAACCTCAAAAATAATAGTATTTCTTCACTATTTAATAGATTTTATTAGACATTAACCTTCATCTTTAATCACTCTATCTATTTAAAAAAAGTATCAAAATCCGTTGCGTAGTTTAAAAGATTTAATCATACATAAGGACTTGGGGAAAGGGAAAGCTACTTTGTTTTATACTATGTAGTGATTATAAGTACAATACATCAATCTGCAAATCAAACCACGAAATGTTATTCCTTAAGACAGTGATTATAGAAATAGAAATAAATCTGTAACATTTATGGATTGTAATGGATCTTTTAAAGTTTGAATTTGGTAGGGAACACTTATAAGTAAATAATAATAATAATCTTAATTAGACAAATATTGGTACAAAAAAGTGTGAAGTCCCTGACTCCTGTGCTAGGTGATATACCTATGTTACAAAAGCTAGTGCCCTCTCCCAATAAGAGATTTTACAGAATCCTATGCAAAAAGACTAACAAAAATAAATGAATTTGGTAACAAGAGAAAATAAATTACAAGCGTTTAAAAGAAGACTGTATTAAGTATTTAGGAGTGAGTGTTTAAGTGCGTGTATGTGTGAGTATTTGCGCGTGTGTTTGTGTTCGTGTTTGTGTGTATGTATTTGTGTGTGTGTGTAGCAGTTATTTACCAGAAGGGTTTATTGTAACCTTATCAATTAGATACGATAACTTCTCTGTTTCGTCACAATTAAAAATGACTAGTATTAGACACTGATCTGGCGTGGGCGTTAAAGCCGCAGATACGCCACGTAATAGCGTGACTGAAATGTTACGCCACCTACGCAAATTATTATCAGTGACAGATCAATCTAATATAATTTATATTTGAAATGATGAGTTATGATTGAAAACTGACTGTTCTTACAATTTAGATAAATTGTTCAATAGGGGCACATGTACAATGCTCCTCTGTTAGTAAGTACGTTCTCGTTTGATAGTTTCAGAACTCAACGCGGGTAAAGCAGCGGATTGCAAATTCTTCTTCTCAGCTTATAGAGGATCAGTTCTGGATAAAGGCCTCCCAGAAGGCTTTCCACATTGACCAGTCTTGTGCTGCCTGTAACCATCAGTTTCCCGCGACCTTTACCAGGTCATCGGTCCACCTTGTTGAGCATTGTAACTAGGTATAATTATTTATTAATTGGTTATGTTTGATATTATGGTTGATTATTCCCTTCGATAAATTGAACTGCGTCACGAGGCGCAACTTTTTGGGAAACTTATAGTTAAGCACGTCCAAAATGTATGACTAGGAAGTAAAAATGGGACTTACGGCAATATCCAGCTATTCTCTCTCCGTTTGGTGCGTGGAGGCCTCCATCATGAACATTATTCACTTTTGTTGTTGGATGCACGGGTTAATTATCGATTTTTATGATTTTATATTTCAAGCGGTCGACCGGCATGATGATATTTTATAATGATGTTGATTGATTGATGATTGTCATAGAGGTTACTTGCTCTCTATGTCCGGTGTTGAACCAGAGACAAGTTGGTTGTTGTTTTTTCGCAAGTCCCTCTGGCATAGGCTCTAGACCTTGTAAGCCAGATATATATGGAATTAGGAGGTACATGGGAAGGAATCGGGATATTTGAATGTACTTGACGCGAAAATGATTTCATGCTTTAACAGGTTATAATCATTGGTTTTCAAAAATAATAATGTAGACCATAAGAAAACATATTACACGTGTCCTTTAGACATATTATTCGAGTAATACAAGTAGGTCAAGCATATTATAAGGGTCTTGTATTTACATATGAAATATACCGCCCTTTAACAGCAACTATAGTCCCATTTCGTAACATATTAGCATAGAACAGACTTTTGATGAAAACTGGTACCCCGTTTCATGCTGTATAATTATTGGATTTTGAACATTGATAAAATATTAAACTAAGGTAGATATGTCATTAGCGCACTGAAAATGAAGCGTACAAAAGGAAGGAAAGTCCTGCATCTCGCCTTAGTCACTCGATACACTCGTAAAAACAAACGACAAACACTAACAGCGCAAACGACAAACACTAGCCATCTTTTTCTTCTCTATGCTAGATGGGGCACAATCTAAAATTGTGCCCCATCTCACTCACACTGTACCAATGTATGCCGAATAAAAATATGCATGTGTGCTGCTGCTGTGTTCGGCACATTTTTTTTGGTCAGTTTGTTAGAATATATCGTATCTGTTTAATATTTTATCAATGATTTTGAAGAAGAAAAACTTTACTATAACTTGACTACAAATTAGCGTGTTTCCCATCAACGATTGCATCACTGCTTACCATTAAGCGGGATTGCGGTTGTAATATTTTTTTATAATTATAAACTTGTGCTTGACCGCAATCCCTACTAATGGTAAGCAGTGATGCAATCATTGATGGTAAGGCGTGCTAGTTAATTAAGAGCCTATTCACTCTAGCCTTGAAGACAGTAAAGTTGTACTCAGACGGAAACGCCGTCGCTGGCAAATCGTTCCAGTCCCTCGATGTATGCGGTATAAAGGACGAGGCGAAACGCTTCGTCAGGTATAGCCCTTTTTATATGTTTTTCTTTTTAGTAATTATAAACTAGCGCCCCAGCCGAGTAGGATTCGACGATTGACCTCTTTCTCGAAGTTGAACTTATTAAGACTATTCAGTAAAAAAAAAAAACTGAGTGAATAGGAAGGAAGACGGCAGTTGAGCGAGGTGATGCAATGTTAAACCCAACATCACGACTAACGATGCTGCGCCAGAGAGAGATTAATCTCGAGACCCTCCCCGACTAAAGAAAACAATCTAAGACTTTACATTCGTCATTGATGGGGGCATTGAGAAAACTGCCCACAGTCTGTCACTTCAGCCCCATCGTATTTACCACCACCCTCTACTGCGCATGACACCAACAGATGGCGTAGGTACACTTAGTATCTATTTCAATTAACGCGTTAAATGATGCAGTCGAGAATATACATTTCCTCGTCATACAGATGCCGCTGCGTTCTCTTGGTTTGCGTACAGATTTCATATACTTTTGAGAAAATGGATTGAAGCAGGCGGAGAGTTTTTATTTGCCTTTGAAATCTATACTAATATATAAAGCTGAAGTATTTGTGTGCTTGAACCGGGTAATCTCAGAAACTACGGGGCCGGTTCGAAAAAAAAACTCTTTGCGTTGGATAGCCCATTAATCCAGGAAGGCTTTAGGGTAATAACATGATGCTGCGACCAATAAGAGCGAAACATAACAAAAATTAAAATGTATGCTGTATATTTTGGGGGTTAAAATAAAATGTTCCAATAATTAACTCCACGCGAACGAAGTCGCAGGCGGCCGCTAGTCCTTAATAACTGAAACAACGGGGTGTAAATCGAACTAGATACTGTATACTAAGTTATGATGTATCTATATCTACTTATATCACAGGATTGTTAATTCACATAACAATTAAATACATCAATAAGCAAGCGTATTGAAATATGCCGCATTTTTTCCCTTCAACCTCATTGTCTGGCGGAGTATCCAATTAGAATATCAACGGAGCGCAAGAAGATTTGCCATTCACCAGTTGGTACAACGTGATTCTCTCTCCGTAACCCTGTTTTGAACAACATCAAGTAACCGAAATCCATGCCACCACCAGCCGGTGAATTTATCAGCAAGTATAAAGCGCTAATTGAATATTGGTAGAGGACTCCGTCCACTCCAGCACACCAGGAGTACATCGCCTGAAGCCCCCTGTAAGTGCAATCTTTTCAATATTTGGAAGTGCTTATTCGCGGTTTCTCTCCGTATTTCAGTCTCAATATACCTAACGTGTGCCTATTTTACAGTTTATATATCGAGGGAATATAAACCAAAACTTTGAGGTACATCGAGTGGAAATCTATATATCCTGGGAACAAAAATTCGAAGACATGTGGCATCTATCAAGCTGTTCAGGCCCACTCAGCAAGAGGAGACCTTTGGCCCAGTAGTGGGAACTTTAAAGCCTGTTTATGCTTCCCCAAAAATTATATTTAATAAAAATAAGTTTTTTTTTATTCGCTCATAGACATTGAATATGGTTTTCACACCCACACTTTGTTCTTGCATGACTACGATAAACAATATGCAAATTTTAAGGTTCCCCTACGGACTATAGAAATACAGACATTGAATCGTTTGATACTTTGGTTGAATAATTAATGGATACGAGATATTGAAGTGCGCACACTAATTTGATTAGAGTCCCGTATTCAAAATCATGGGACTTAAAGACTAATAGTTATTGTAGTGTCCGACAGCCTCCGTGGCGTAGCGGTAGCGGACGCGGCCGCTGCGCAAGGTGGCGCATGCATGAATATGAATATTTGCACTGGTCTGGTCGTGCCTCGGAAAACACGTTAAGCCGTTGGTCCCAGTTGCCCTACGAACATCACTAGATGTTCGTAGGGCAACTGGGACCAACGGCTTAACGTGTTTTGTGTGTTGGAGCCCTCAAAAGTCCAACAATTGGTCTAACTGCAATGCTTCGATGTCGCCTTCGGGTTGTGGAGGTCAGACGGCAGTCGCTTCAGGGAAAATGTCGAAGTTTAGCCATATCAGCAGTTGGACTTGTAAAGCGGACCCCAGACTCCAAAGCTGAAAAGGCTTTGGATGCGACTGGGATTAACGCTGTAATGATGATGAGTTATTGTAGTCTCCATCGACCCCTTAACATGGTGTTATTAAGAATTTTGCTGCAGATTCTATTAATCTTTTTAGGTGTACTGCACGATTTGAAGTTTTAAGTTAATTTTGTTGGCAAACGGTAAGAAAATTATTTTAAAAATTATGTACAAAGCTGAGAACTAAACAATTTGTTTTTTTTTGTTTTTATTTATTTATATACATTTGAAAATTTTCTTAAGATTTATGAACGAAAAATCATGTGTCGTTGGGAACTTCAAAGCCTGCTTATGCTTCTGCAAAAATTTAATTTAATAACAAAAAGTTTTTTTTTTTAATCACTCATAGACTTTGAATACGGTTTTTACGCCCACCCTTTGTTCTTGCATGACTACGATAAACAATATGCAAATTTTAAGGTTGTATTTTTATTGTATTTTGTTATATTTTATTTGTTGTTGCTCTTAATTTTCAGCCTCGCTTCAATAGAAACGAGGCTGAGAATTAGCTCCATTCGCACACCAAAATTACATAAGACAGTTCCTCAAAACATCCGTCATTCACCTAGGCCGGAAAGTGGGGCAACAACCTCCTCACCACGACAGCTGTCTGTTAAGTTAGAGAACTCGATTGTGGTAGTTATCCTTTTTAGACCTTTATCACACCCGGTTAAAAGTTCAACATGATGTTGCAGTCTGGGTTTTGTTAACGCTAGTGTAACCATTGCTTTACACATAATGGCTCTGATTCTTTTGTTCACAAACTAAACTAATTTTAAGTTATTTGCATCTTTTTCTTTCCAATTCGTTAAGAAAAGGATAGAAGATAACATTTTAGTATAATCCTGTCAAATTAAGAGGGAACTCTACTGGTGCTTTCTCTATACAAATGTATTCCGTTATTTTCTTCGTGGATAATGCCTTTAGAGCCATTATTTCTGCAATCTGCACCGTGATTATACGTGCCCCTGCCATTTGATTTTTTTGGAAACTTAATAAAAGAAATACGATACTTCAAAATCACAAAAAATAACCCATTTTTACCGTGATATTCAGATGACTATTGGACAAACGTGATAAGTTTTTGCCAAAAAAAAAATAGAAGCATAGGTATACTTTTCTTCTAAATTTTGATATAAAAATAATGAGATCTGTCGTATTTTGAAAAAGAAAACAGCGGAATACGAAACGTCTTTTGGTCAACGTTTTTGTAGCTAAAATCAGCCTTAGCTGCAACTATTCTTTTACCGGGAGAAGTTGAAAGCAGCGCGACGGCGATAATTTCTTCAGTTACCTATTTTCCAAATTCCTCGGCACTAGAGTCCCCCTCTTAAGATACTCCATAGACAGTTTAGACGCGATTATAAACATGGCGATTAAACATACGCTAGTTTACGTCAGGAGCGCTCTAATTTGACAGGTCTAAACTGACATTTTATCTTCTGTCCTTTTCTTAATGAAATGGAAAGAAAAATATGCAGTTAACTTTAATTTAATTTAGAATAGAATATAATAGAATACTCTTTATTATGTACACCATATAGATTACAAAAACATAAATATAAAATTTTTACAAATGGTGACACAATGGGCGGTCTTATCGCTAAGAGCGATCTTTTACAGACAACCTTTGGATGGAATAGTAAGGGGAAAGAGAGAGAAATAATGTAGGTAGTCTACAGTGTACTATTTACAATTTTACATAGTTTATACAACGTGTAACATAAAGGGTATATACATAACAAAGACATGGCATCTTTACATGATATCAAACGATATTGGAAGGGTTTTTTAATCCTATCTTTTTATGTTAGGAAGTTATGAGGAAAAACACCGCCTGTGATAAGCTACTATCATACTAGTCGCACAGAGATATTGAGGATATTTATTGGATTTTGGCAAGTAATGTGACGGGTAACGAGTAGTTATTAACGTATGTAGTGTGCTGCCACGTTTGTTATGATTTGATTTTAAGAAACACACGAAACCGAAAATTTGGTACCAATTTTTTGAGTATTTTATTTTGAGTTGAAACCCTTCAGATATCGTTTGATATCATCTAAAGATGCCATGCCCTTGGTATGTATATACCCTTTTTGTTACACGTTGTATAATAAATATACACGTTAAGTGTATCATACTAGTACAATAAATACTTCTACTTTACATCTAATTAATAAAAATCATACAAAAGCAAATAAAAAATAATGAAATGTTTAAGGAGAGAGGAAATGCTTTTTTACTATGGACGGAGTTTGAGCACGCCTTACAGACACGGGCAAGTCATTCCATAGCCGAACTGCTTGTACAGTAAAGGATTTATCGTAAAAACTAGTGGAATGCATCGGGTGAGTTTGTGAACAAAGGGAATCGGCGCTATTATCTTTTTTTTTCTGTTTCGCAGTTCCAATGGATTATCACAGGCCATTTTGTACGCTTCACTTAAGATCGAGAAAAACAGAGCATAAAACCTTTATGTTAAGGTTAAGTTTACACCTTGCTAGAGCTTTCATAAGGTTTCGAGTCGTTAAAATTAAGTGGCCGTGGGCGGGGCACATTGCTCATAGAACCTATGGCCGATGGGGCAGTAAGGTTCTGGAGTGGCGGCCACGTGCCGGAAGACGCAGCATAGGGAGGTCCGTAACAAGGTGGCCCGATGACTTGGTGAAGGTCGCGGGAAGCCGATGAATGCGGGCATCATAAGACTGGTCGTTGTGGAAAGCCTTAGCGAAGGCCTTTGTCTAGTAGTGAACCTCTATAAGCTGAAGAAGAAGAAGAGCTTTCATAAAGTAAACGTATAAGTTATAATTAAATTAAACTTCTTTCGGCGACTATCACAGTCTATTAACATAGTTGTTAAGAGTTTCAACTGAAACTTGGTAAGAAGTTTATAAACAAAGTGAGTGGAGAATTAAAGTAATTAAAAAGTGAGTTCGTTATACTTTTTGGTAAATGTTTTGAAACCAATCTTTCTGTCTTGTTGTTTCGAAATTGTTGTTTGTCTATCGTAGCCTTTTCAAAATTTTGAAAAGGTTGCAACAGTGTCCAATTTTCTTGCGTAATACCTACATTTCTTTTCGCACATTGTGACACCCTTGGTAAAATCTCCAATTTTATGTTTTGTAATTAGGGTTCCGTACCTACCTAAAAGGTAAAACGGAACCCTATTCAATGAGACTTCGCTGTCCGTTTGTCCGTTCGTCTGTCACCAGGCTTTATCTCATGAACCGTAACAGCTAGACTGTTGAAATTTTCAGAGATTATGTATATTTGTTGCCGCTATAACAACGAATACTAAAAATAAAATATTTAAGGGGGCTCCCATACAACAAACGTGTTTTTTTTCTACAGTTTTTTGCTCCATATTAATAACGGAAATAGATAGACGCTTGCAATGTTCACAGTATATTTGGTTATCTGTTAGAATTAGAAATAAGTAATTAAATTAAAATAACTATTGAAAGGGGCTCCCATAAGACAAATTCGGAACCCTTCCTGCGCGAGTCCGACTCGCACTTGGCCGGTTTTTTATTGTTTAGGGTATATTCTATTCTAGTTTAGGTTACTACGTATACCTACATACAAATGGATAAATTCATACCTATTTCCCATGGGGGCAGGCAAATCGGATTAACATAGTATCTTCTTGTATGAATAGAAAAATGTTTGTAGTTTTATTATTCTGCATTCACAGTGATAAGTTACTTCAGGAATATGGAATTTTCAGAGCTTGCTGTTTTGTTTTAAAAGAAGAGAAATTATTCAAAATCGCATGGTGTCGCTAACTCCGACAAGTTAACTTTCAGCGCAGTGTTAAATATTTCTTTTTTTGTTTTTCTTTTCTTTCAAGAAGGTACAATTTGATTGGCATTGTGACTGAAAATGCAATGCAAAAAAAAACAACGTATAATAATAACGTATGAGCAATGAACTATAATAGTCGTGGTGGAATAGTGGTTAAAACACCAGCCTCTCAAGTATGAATATCATGTCAGGCAAGTATCAATGTACCTTTTCTAAAATTATATGTAGTACTTTCTAAGTTTATCTTGGACACCGATGACTGAGGACAAGGTGAAGGAAAACATTTTGAGGAAACCTGGTCTTTTAAGTCTGAAATTGCTAACTCGCATTGAGCAAGCGTGGTAATATAGGTACTCAATCCTTCTCTGTATGAGAGGAGACCTGTGCCCAACAGTAGGACGATAAAAAAGCTTGATGATGCAGTTTTAATGTTTTGTCCTTTGCCGCCATTGAGACAGAAATTAGATAAATCAGTAATTACTCTAGAATATCTCAAAAAAACATTTTATATCAAAGATCATAATATCCAAGAAACAGAATAAAATCCTCCTGTAGACGTCATAATTTAGTACGCATCTGGGTCTGCTAGTAGCTTATATCGTACAATAACTTAGCAAGCAAGTCAAGTGGGAGACAGCCACTGTTTTGTATGATTAATGACGTGGTCGTTAGCTGAGACTGTAAATGGCAACCGAGTGTCGTCTTTATTTTCTGCTAAATGCGTTCGGCTTTCTTCTACGGCGATGTCAAATCTGGGTGACGTCAGAGATAATGATGACGGTGTGAATGGTGGTGCTTGCTTTTGTGCGTTTAGCTTTTGGTTTAGGGATGCTTGGTTGCACGATTTTAGTAAGAAAAATTACGGGAATATTATGTTTTAATGGTTTGGTGCATAGGACCTTATGAAATGAAATTGTTCATTATACAAGTAGGATTACTGATCACTTTTTCAGGTCATTTTTTTTAAACTAGCTGGAGCCTGCATTTTCTAACTGACTAAAGATCGCGCCAAACATCTAGTCCGCTCTGAAGTTGCTTCGCGCAATTGTATTGCAGGTGTATTTATACATATATATATGTATATATGTATAAATATAATATATATAGTATGCGCAAATGCACAAATGCGCGAAGCAACTTCAGAGCGGACTAGATGTTTGGCGCGATCTAGGTATACCTCTGAGAAGAAAAGCCGAAACAAACTCAAGGATCATCGTCTTTTTTTCAAGTCCAGACTGAACAGATGAAAATGTTTACAATAACAATATATGTTTGCTTTGTACATACATAACAAACAATTTACGTGATTTAAAAAAAATGTGATTAAAATGTCATAATTGTAGCATAATTGCGCATATTGCTTAATGACATTGCTTAGCAGAGCGAGCAGCCCAATCCTAAACTTTATTGTCTTCTAAATAATCTGAGATTTTATAATACCTCTTTTTGCAAAGTTTGGTCTTAATACATTATAAACTATGATTAAATTGATATTGTTTCTAACGACTTGGTTTTTGGTGTCGTTTTTTAACAGACTTCAAAAAGGATTAGTTTCTCAATTCGTCAGAATATTTTATTTATGTTCACTGGATACTCAAAAACGCCTAGATCGATTTGCAAAATTATTTTTTTGTATGATATGGTATACTTTTAACATGGTCCTATAGTCCATAAGCTCAGGATCTGATGATGGTACTCTTGAGAAATTGAGAGAATCCTTAAAATGTTATGGGCAATGCTAGACGTTTTTAAAGGTTTTTTTTTATTTGCGTCTGGTAGTCATCATTTTTAGAGCAATACAATTTATTTATAGCCTATGCTTTCCCACTTCTGAGAAAAGGCCTTTCAAACATCATTCCAGGAAAAATTTTACCGTGGCATCTTAAACAGGCCCTCGCGGTACGCGTCCATATTTGTACTTAATGAATCAAATATTTGTGACGAACTTCGAGAATCCAACCGAGATACATCGTCATTATCATCAGCTTATAGCAGTCAACTGCTGGACAGAGGCCTCTCCTATTTCAAGCCATACAACTCGATTTTCGGCAACTCAAATCCAGTTATTGCCAGCCATCCTACGAACATCGTCGCTCCATCTAGCCTGACTACGGTACTTTGAATACGGTATTCAACCGGTAAATTGAACTTAGTTCATGATGAAACCTTGATCCTTTTAGTTATTGCCATGACACTATAGTCGATCCATACCCGTCAATTACAAACCATAAAGATAAATTCATAAAGAACATTTCTATGGATGATGAGTGAACTTTACTCCCTGTTCCTCATACCTCCACAATAAGCACTACTTTTCTACCTGTAGCAAACAATAAATGAATTTGAATATAGTCACGTTGTAAATTAAATAAGTGCATGAAAGAGCTGAAAATCATGGAGAAATCTCTTTGCCCAGCAGTAAGAAGATACAAAATAACAGAAACTGTGAAATCGGAAAATATTTTCATAATCAGACATTAACTAACGAAAAAAAAAAAAATCAAATGGTCGCGTCATATATCACCACAACGTAATCATACATACATTAATCAACCTATATTACGGCACAGTTGGCGCAGTTGTTAAGCGATTGACTGCTGCGCTGCGTGTCGCGGGTTCGATTCCCGTATCGAACAAGATCTGCGAGTAGTTATTCCGAGTCTGGCTGTTTGTATGATTTTTTAACCGACTTCAAAAAGGAGGAGGTTACTCAATTCGACCGTATATATGCTTTTCTTTTTTTTTATGTTTGTTCGCGCATAACTTCGTCGTTTATGAACCGATTTTGATAATTATTTTTCTGTTGGAAAGAAGACGTTCCCAAGGTGGTCCCATTATAAGGATATCAGGGTTTGATGGTGGAAGACCAGAGAAAAAAAGGGGAACTTTCAAAAATTGCAGGGGCGACTAGTGTATTTCTGAGTATTTTCATTAAGTATTTTAAAGCACTACAGATTAATAAAGGTCTGGAGTAGATCTGATGATGATGGAGCCGGGAGACAGGCGAAGGAACTCCTCAATAATTCACAGCAGCTACCCTGTGTTTGGGCTCAATTAATTTGTATTGATAAAAACTTTACACCTAGATGGGTTGTGAGTGTTATAAGAGCTCTGATGATGAAGACAAAGGCCAGTTCCGGGAATTACTTAACGGTTTACAGTAGCTACTTTGTGGTTGGACTTAATTCATTTATATTGATGAGACCAGTTGAGCAGTTGAGGGAATACTTACGGGTAAAAATTAAAGTAAACAAAATTACATCGTTTCCCAACTATATTTGCGTCAGCTTCCAGTCAGACCAGATGCAACTGACTACATAGTAGTACTTTTAACAACTAAAAAGTGTAAAATAAAAACTTTTTTACAAAAAAACAACCGACTTCCAAAAACCACTACAAAGTGAAAAATAACTAATTTCGGAAGTCGGTGTCTTTGGTTTTGTATATTCGTTTATGGCACCGACTTCCGAAATTAGTTATTTTTCACTTTGTAGTGGTTTTTGGAAGTCGGTTGTTTTTTTGTAAAAAAGTTTTTAAACGCACCCACGATACATGAGAAATTCCTTGTGTGGGGCAACGTATTATACCCACTATTGGGACACAGGCCTCCTCTCTATGAGAAGGAATAGGCCATAATCTACCACGCTGGTCCAGTACGGGTTGGTAGATGTCACATGTCTTCGAAAATTTTGGCTCTAGGACATGTCAGTTTCCTCTCGATTTATTCTTTCACCATTTTAAGAGCAGTGGTGATGAAATAATATAGACAAAGTAAAGATTGCAAACTTCAAGTCCAGGTTTCCTCAAAATGTTTTCCTTCACCTTTTAATCAGTCATTGGTGTCCAAAATGTACTTAGATTTTTTTTTTACATATTATAAACCAGCGCTTGACCGCAATCCTGCCTGATGGTAAGCAGTGACGCAATCGTTGATGGTAAAGCGCACTAGTTTATTAAGAGCCTATTCACTCTAGCCTTGAAGACACTCAAATTGTAGTCCGACGGAAACACCGCCGCTGGCAAATTGTGCCAGTCCCTCGATGTACGCGGTATAAAGGAGGAGGCGAAACGCTTCGTCCGGATCGTAGTGGTGTTAACAACGTAAGGGTGGAAACCAGCCGTACGACGGGTCGTCCGCTGGTGGAACGGAGATGGGGGAATTAAATCATGCAATTCCCTCGCACACTCCCCGAAATGCATCCTATAGAACACCGAAAGGCTGGCTACTCTACGCCTGTGCTCTAGGCTTTGGAGACCAACTCGAGTTAGATCAGGGTCACCAATCAGCCTCTTTGCACGTCTCTCCACTGAATCCAAAGTGGCCAGGTGACACTTGGCAGCACCAGCCCAAATGTGGCTGCACTACTCCACACACGAACGGACCTGTGCTTTGTGTAACATTAGAAGCTGCCCAGGTGTGAAGTACTGCCGGACCTTTGCGATAACGTCAAGTTTCCTGGCAGCCCCCTTGGAAAGAAAGTACATATAACTTGGAAAAGTTAAATTTGTACTTGCCTGACCTGGAATCGAACCCGTAAACTCATACTTGAGGGGCTGGTGTTCTAACTACTAGGCCACCACGACTCGACGTGGGGATTGCGCTCAATCCTTCTCTGTATGAGAGGAGATCTGTGCCCAGCAGTGGGACGATAAAAGGTTGATGATAATGAAAGCGTCTGAAGGGGTACAAACCTGCGACCTACAAATTGTAAAGTGTGATACCACTAAGGTACCAGTACTCTGCAACAATAACGCATAAAAGTCGGTATCTAGAGGTTTCTGTTGTTTAGCTCGCCACCGACTTCTAGAGCCATGACAAACGTAAAATTATTTGTTAACCGACTTCAAAAAAAAAGGAGGTTACCAATTCGACCCGTATGTATGTAAGCCAAATTTCAAGTGTAAGTATGTATGTTTTTATGTTTGTGCGCGCATATTTCCGGAACTACAGGTCCGATTTAAGTAATTCTTTTTTTTTTTGTTGTACTATGTACTGTTCAACTTATTAACTAATTTACTTTTTACAGGTATTTTATGCTTTTCAGTGTCTTAGTAGAAATTCGAAAATTACATAACCATAACTCATGTTAGAATAAGTTATCATCAATACGAAAAAATCCCTATCTCAAAAACTACTTAACCGATTTTGATTAAACTTGTAGTATTCCCTAAGTTGAATAATACCTAGTACAACAAAAAAAGAATTACTTAAATCGGACTTGTAGTTCCGGGAATATGCGCGCACAAACATAAAAACATACATACACTTTTGAAATTTGGCACATTTGTTCAGATGCTGATATAGACTAACATATACGAAAACTGGGTAGTTTTGGAAGCAATTACATACACACGAAGCAAGGAAAAAAATGATATAAAAAAATCGACGAAGCAGCCCTAATTAGAGATTATTCCAACCCACTAACATAAGATCAGACGGGATCCAACGGGAGCAATTGACAGCCCTATTTCCTGCAATTTCAAACAAAAAGATAATGCCAAGAAGTAGCCTCCTTAGTTAACTCCACCGCATGGAACTTTCTGTAATTTTTACTTTCAATTAAAGAGTGTTAATGGAAAAAAAACTAAGGGATACTCACAATGGGGATCGTTAGTAGGAAAAAGTTTTTTGAAACGGTACCAAATTCACTCTTGATTCTATTAAACGGAAACTTCGGTTGTAAATCAAAAGTTTTTTGTAAGGCAGTGTCCAGTCTAATGTAGACTTGATGAATTGCAACTTTCAACCTTTTTGTTTTGAAAAGTAATTTGTTAGGGAACTGCTGATGCGGTAGTGAAAGTTACATTTTGCTACCATTTAGTAAGTTTTATGAAGGAAAGGTATTACGTTAACGTCCACCGTGGCGCAGCGGTCAACACGCCTGCCTGCGAAGTGGAGGCCCCGGTTCGAGGTCATGATGGAAAACGATATTTTCCTAATTGGTCTGGGTCTTGGATGTTTATCTATATATGTATCTATTATAAATATAGTATCGTTGAGTTAGTATCCCATAACACAAGTCTCGAACTTACTTTTGGGGCTAGCTCGATCTGTGTGATTTGTCCGTATTTATTTATTTAGTATTATGTGTTCTAAAGAAAGAAAGGAGAAAATATATTTTATGCATTGCACAGACTAAGACCTGGTTGTTTCACATTCGCTTGACGCATAAGCATACATCAAAAATGGCATTAATTATTGTCAAAAAGCATTGTTTCAAATCACTGTTTTGACTTACATTGACGTGCAATCACCAATGGAGATAACTAATCAGGGTCGTTGGATATAGTTCAAAATTAAGAAAGAAATGGACGTTTTCGAATAAAATAAAAGTGAATTTATTGAAAAAAAGCATACAAATTATGAAATTCTATCGTGTACATCGAGGGACTGGAACAATTTGCCAGCGGCGGTAATTCCGTCGGACTACAATTTAAGTGTCTTCAAGGCTATAGTGAATAGGCAACGATTGCATCACTGACTACTAGGCAGGATTGTGATCAGGAAGGAGGTTATAATTTATAAAAAAAAAAGTCTCTTACTAAACTTCAAATAAGTATATCCAACGACTCCGATTTGTTAGCTCTTTTGGTAACCATACGTAAGTTACATAACCAACTCTGATAAATCAGCAAAGTAATTGCGAAACACACTATCAGTAATGATGGGTTTCATTTTGGCAGTTCAACATTATTCATTGCGTGTTTTACGCTGGCGAGCAGACACGTTTTCGAACAAATGAAGCAGTGGATTAGAAATATGTTTCAAACGATTTAAATTGTTAGTAAGTTACGCAGTTAGGGTGCTCTGCCTAATAGGCAACAATAAATGGCAAATAATAAAAAAAAACAGCTATTGCTGCACCAAACAAAACTAATTTAAGCACAAGAGTTAGGATTGAGAATAAACTAAGTACGGTTTAAAAACACGTTACAAAAAAAAAACATATAAAAGAACGCTAAACGAAAACAAGGTAATTTATTAATTCTTATTAATTAAACGCAGCTTAATTATGCTGAGCGATGACCGTTTTGCGTGGATGTGACGCGTGTATACCCCTAAACTCGATTTTTATGTGTGTGTGTGTGTGTGTTTTGTTTTTATTTTCTCCCAAGTAGGTACAATTTTATTAGAGTTGTGACTGTAAATACAATTAAAAAAAACAATGTATAATAATAAAATATGAGCCATGGATTTTGGGGTGCAATAAATCTGAAGGAAAAAAGCACAAACGAAAAGTGGTCAGCCTGTCGGTGTTCTATAGGATGGATTTTGGAGAGTGTGCGCAGGAATTGCATGACTTAATTTCCCCATCTCTGTTCCATTATCGGACGACCCATTGTACGGCGATTATACACTCTTACGTCGTTGATACCACTACGATCCCAAAGAAGCAATTCGCCTCGTCTTTTATACCGCGTACATCGAGGGAGTGGAACAATTTGCCAGTGACGGTTTTTCCGTCTGACTACAATTTAGGTATCTGCTAGTCTAGAGTGAATAGGCTCTTAATAAACTGGCGCGCTTTACCATCAACGATTGCATCACTGTATACCATCAGGCGGGACTGCGGTCAAGCGCTAGTTTATAATTATAAAAAAGAAAGCACTAAATGAGATCGTATTGAATTTTGTGGTCTTTCTAGTCTTCACACGGAGTTATTTTTCGTATAAGCAACGTTATCTATAGCACACTTCCTCTCACGGAGAGGAGACTTGTATCTCAGAAGAGGGAGCGTTCCAGGCTGATTATGCTAAGGTTTGGTTAGGAACTGCTCGTCCGTTGCAGCATCCAAAGGCACTTACGAGCAACCACAAATTAACATAAACGAGCATTTAATTACCCGAAACCACTGTAAGCAAAATAAGACGTCTAATAAAATCAAGTGTGCCAAACTAAAGAGCATTTAAAGTAAGAAAAGGAGTTTCATTTATAAAAGAATCGTTACGTCTAATTTCTTTCAGCAATTCACTTTTTTTTTGGGTCGGGGGTACCTCGTTAACTTTGGTATTTGCTCACCTTTATCTCAATTTACTTTAACGATGCCCTTGCAAATCTAAGGAGACCGGTCTTTTTTGTCAGTGACTCTTGTACTGTTCAACCATATTAAATTTGCATTTGGTAAACTGATATCAATGAAACTGAAGCTCTTATTTAAACAGCTATAATGTTCAAAGTCGTTTGTCACGTTCTCTAGATGTGTACTATCGTAATAATGAGTCTAATGAAGGTTTTTCAAAAGGGTAAGGTTTACCAAGCGGCATTTAATTAAGACAGGACAAGTTCTGTTAGTAAATTTTCTTTGACTATACTCAAATGTTTGCTTTTTTGTGGACCTTCTTCAGTAATGGATGGTAATTTTGGTAAAAGACAATTAGGATGCATGAATCAAGAAGCAATACCTTTACTGAAATTGCTTCTCCTTTAAGTAAGAAAAAATAGCACGGCTGAATATGCTTGAATTTATTATGGACTAGCGACCCGCCCCGGCTTCGCATAGGTACAATATTGATACTAAATACACTACAGAAAAACTGAACATTGTATAAAAAAACAGCGGCCCGCGAGCCGCCACTCCAAACGCGACGCCCCGCTATTTTTAAAACTGTAATATCTTCGAAATTATTCATTTAAATCAGATGCTGTAAGGGGCGATATAGACCTATATTAAATCAACAATTTATTTATGTTATTAATTTGGATAAAGGACTGGGCTGTATTGGTTAAAATCGCTTCGAAAATTAGCCGGTATTTGTTGTAAAAAGTAAATGACAAAAAAAAATGTAATTGTGGGATATCCGTAAGAGATGGACATATACCATCGCGGACTTTTTTGTAAACCTTTTTAATGTGTATAATATTTAGTACACTATCGGTTGTCATGGTACGGGCATGTGTTACGGAGAAATGAGGAGAATGTCGTGAGGAGAGTTTTAATTATGAATATTGATTGTCTCGGTGGTAGGCAACAACATCAGCCGCCGGCATAAGTTACCACCCACCAGACAAAGTCTTGCCGCCAAGCGATTCGTCGTATTCCGACATGATGTCTGGTGAAGCCGTACGGAGGACGGGTCTGAGCAGTTGTGTTGCGATGTGTGCCGGGTACGATGTACCTAATGTTGTTGTGTCAGGAGTTTGGTCGTGGAGGGTCTCCAGATCATCCTCTGGCGAAGCATCGTTGGTCGTGTTGTTGGGTTAAACATTGCATCACCTCGCTCAACTGCCGTCTTCCTTCCTATTCACTCAGTTTTTTTGAGTGAATAGGCTTAATAAGCTAGTGCTTTACCATCAACGATTGCATCACTGCTCACCATCAGGCGGGGTTGCAGTCAAGCACTAGTTTATAACTATTAAAAAAAAAAAATGAGGGCTATAAGAGTAGGGGAAGACCAAAGAAACGATGGATGGAATGTGTGAAGGATGATATGGCTAAGAAGGGGGTGACTGCCGAGATGGCTTCTGATAGGGATGTATGGAAGAAAAGACATGTTGCGCCGACCCCAAATAAATTGGGATAAGGGCAGGAGAATGATGATGATGAATATTTAGTACACTATTTTGCATTGTGCGATCTAGTGCTTCAATAGCCCTTTTGTGGAATATCATCACATTCATCACAAACTAACAACTTACACTGCTGTAACATTCTTCCACGCTCACTGATTTTAATAATATTGCATTTCCTCATGAGCTAAGTTCATTGGTAACTGAGCGCGCAGTTCGCCCCGTTCCGAAAAAAATTAAAAAGAGCTGAGTTGATATAAAATAAGCGCCTGTTAAAATAATGGAAGCAATATGTGCGTCTGCGTTAGCTCCCGTTTTCACAACATTTTTTGTTACTGCTCTGCTCCTATTGGTCATAGCGGGATGTTACATAACACCACGCTGCGACCAATAGGAGCTGAGCATAACTAATTCCACGCGAACGAAGTCGCTGGAGAACGCTAGTATGAGCTAAAATTCCAACAATATTCACTTAAAAATCTTGGTGAGTAGGAAGGAAGACGGCAGTTGAGCGAGGTGATGCAATGTTAAACCCAGAGGGAGATTAATAGAGTCCCTTCAAGACCAAACTCCCGACACAACAACACTTGGCGCATCGTACCCGGCACACATCGCAACAACTGCTCAGACCCGTCCTCCGTACACGACGAATCGCTTGGTGGCAAGACTTTGTACGGTGGGTGGTAACTTCTGCCGGCAGCCGATATTATGGCCTACCACCGAGAAAAATTAAGTACTAGCATATTATTTAGAAATGGTATAGTCAGTTAAAAATCTTCCATACTTTTTATTAACCATCATCGTAGTAGTCATAACATCTTTGTCATAGTATATCCATTCCTGTCTATTAATTTAATATTAACGATGCTTAGTATATACTAAATACATATTATTGAGGATAGTTATTGGTTATTCGTTATTGGTTGAGGTTGGCTAAACAAACATACACAATATTTGCCTGTTCCAAAAACCAATGAAACTCTTCATAAACTACCTCAGTGACTATTTCATTGTTCGAAACAATCAATATTTGCGTTCATTCTGTGAGAACGAGGAACTTCTCAGTACTTTAATGTTGACTACAGTAAACAGATGCTAAACCAGTAGATTCTGTATACCAGTCATTTTTAATCCCACGCCTGAAATAGACGCTTTCTAAGACTATGTTCCGGAAGGCATTTAAGATATTAGTGGTAATTGTGATTATGTGGCTGGTGTCATGTTTGACAATAATAAGGGAATATAAAGGACGACACAATTTTATGGGAAAAAATCATAATATGCTGGTTGGTGAAAAGTTGTCTTATGAACACGCTTTGAACAAATTCAGTAACAGGTTTGACAATGGCAGCTCAGAATTTCGATGTGAGTAACATTTGTATATTATGTCATTAATACGTTCAGTCAATATGCTTGAAACATGTTTCTTTCAACTACTCTCGATCTCGAAGACAGGTCACACTACAACAGAGGAGAAGGACTTTGAAGCAGACGCAATAACTGCTATCATCGACCCATGTCGACGGTTGAAGTTAATTATAACCAATTTATTACTAACCTATTTCCTTATTTATTAATAAGAACTAATTTATGCCCAGACATCGCATATAGCAGGAAGTTGGGAAGGTTTGGAAGAATAACAGGAGTCCTTTGCCCAGCAGTGGGACACATAGGATAACAGAATAAAATGATAATTCAGACTTATCAATCATTTATTTATTCAATTTAATTTTTGAGCAGTAGTTTCGCTGGTGTAACGGCAGCGACATACAAGTTGTACATGGTGAGGTTCCACTCAACCTGGCACTTTTTTGTGTTCATTATTTGATAACCTTGGGATATTAAAAAATAAATCAAAGACATGGGATTTTCACCAAACCACACTGGGCTAGAGTGATAAACTGTATGTGGCCTACTCCCTTAGGACCTAGGAATTAGTGTCAGTTCCAACACTAGAAAATAACATTACTGAATAAATACATATTTTTTACAGCAGCGTGGCAAATACTTCCATTTGCAAATACTGGATTAACAGAAGATGAGAAAGAGTACATAATCAAAGGTGACGAGTATCCACCAGGTATGTTTTGGGTCATAATTATATTTTTTAGCTTTCTTGAAGCTAGAAAATTTTCGCCAGGTAATGGAAGAAAAACAATTTTGTGATATCCAAATTTGTTCAAGACAAGTTGTAATATACCGCCTCTTAAAGTAAACTTGTCACAACACTCGTTTAAAATAGCAGACTTTTTCACTATCCGGGAAATATTAAATGGATTCTGTTTCTTCCTTTCTAATCTTTGGAATTATCAGTTTGTAATTTATTTTTCATTTGATAATAAAATTTTCGAGGAACTATTTTACATGCTCTTAGAAGAAGAAACAAGAAAAATAAAAGAATGGTAAGTGAAAACGAAGTAGGTATCATAAGAGGACAGGCGGGCGATGCGATGCACAGTATTCCGTTGCTATCGGTCGGGAGCGCAAATTTCAAGCGGAGGAAATATGAAATTAGCTACGGGCGTTTTGAGGGGGCCGTGTTTCGGTGATTATACCACAAAACATCCGACATATAACAAACGTGTCCAGCTCAGTCTTGTTTAATGAAGCTTGGTTGCTTTTTCAAAGAACCTTTTTTTTTAATAATTATAAACTTGTGCTTGTCTGCGATCCCGCTTGATGGTAAGCAGTGATGCAATCGTTGATGGTAAACGCACTAATTTATTAAGCCTATTCACTTAAAAAACTTAGGAATAGGAAGGATGACGGTAGTTGAGCGAGGTGATGCAATGTTAAACCCAAGATCAACACGACCAAACGATTCTGCGTTAGAGGGAGATTAATCTGGAGACTCTCCACGACCAAACTCCCGACACAACATTTGGCGTATCGTACCCGCCACACATCGCAACACAACTGCTCAGACCCGTCCTCCGTACGGCTTCACCAGACATCATGCCGGAACACGTCGAATCGCTTGGCGGCAAGACTTTGACCTGCATCCTAATTGTGCAACACACTATTACTATCAATTGGAATACAAAAAAAAATGCATTTAGTACAGTAAGTTTTACATATAAGTTGCCGGGCCTTCCCAGAAAGTAATCATATGATACTTGTGTTGGGAAATAATTTTGAAACATCTGCTAATCCATTGATTCCGAACGTTCGATAAATGTGTTTACTCCATAGCGTAAATTACGCAATGAAAATTGCACTGTCAAAATGAAGCCCATTGCTACTGATAATGTGTTACGCAATCACCCTACAGTTGTCCTGGAATTCAGCATCATGTACCGTAGGTATTTGGTTGATAAGTACAGAGATACTTCGCAACCTCACTTTAATTAATATGACTATTATAAACTTCAGAAATAACAACAAATAAGACATATTAAAAACCTAAAATGAAACTGTGACTGACTAAATTTAAATATTCCTCAACATATTAATGAAAATGATGATGAATATCATTTATTATATAGCAATAATAATATTTTTTCAGGAGTTGATGGTGGACCTGTAATCTTAATCAGCAATTTGAGGCATTATTTAAGACAAGATGTGCACAAAGGCTGGAAGGACCACGCCTTCAATAGATTTGTCAGTGATTTAATACCAGTGAACAGAACTCTAAAAGATGTAAGAGAGCCATGGTAAGTACATTCAAATATTTGTTATCCTAAGTTTTATAATAGCAATAGGCTTTATTTTGACAGTCCAACAACTTTCATTGCGTTATTTACGTTGTTGAGAATACACATTTTCGAAAATATGGAGCAGTGGACTACCAATATGCTTCAAAATTTTTCCAATTGATGGTACCTAATATTGTGTTACACAATTAGGGTGCTGTTTATTATCAGTCAAAATTATGAGGAAACCGGTATTTCCTAGAAAGAAAAATAGAAAAAATCCTCTCTTTTCTTAATTTTCTCTATTTTTCTTAAGTTAAGTGGTCTGGAAGGCTAGATGACCCTTTCAGTCGACCATTTTAATTTGGCACACAATGCACCAAACATCTTGTATGATGTACCAAGCCGCACTGAGCCCAGTTGGTAGATTATATTCCATCTCACTAAGAGAAGGTCGGTGCCACCAGTAGAAACATTATAGGCCGATTGCTATACTTTGCTATACTTAGGCAATCAATGCAGTTCTCTCTTGGACTTATAAGCCTAAGTTTGATTTTAGAAAGAATATGGATGGAAAACCTTTGGAAAGTCCAAGTTCCTTTTTTAAGTTCCCAGTTTAAGTTCATGCAATTTCTACAATACTAATTGGAACATCCAATCCAGAGGCATTGCTAGTACATCATACTAAAGGCACAGCACATGATGTACCTTTTTCTCGGTAGTAGGCCATAATATCGGCTGCCGGTAGAAGTTACCATCCATCAGACAAAATCTAGCCGCCAAGCGATTCGTCGTGTTCCGGCATGATGTCTGGTAAAGGGGTACGGAGGATGGGTCTGGGCAGTTGTGTTGCGATGTGTGCCGGGTATAATGCACCAAATGTTGTTGTGTCGGGAGTTTGGTCGTGGAGGGTCCTTAGATCAATGTACCTCTGGTGCCGCATCGTTGGTCGTGCTGTTGGGTTTGAAATTGTATCATTTCACTCAACTTCCATCTTTCTTCCTATTCACTAAGTTTTTTTAAGTGAATAGGCTTTACCATCAATGATTGCATCACTGCTCACCATCAGGCGGGAGCAGTAGAAGCACTAGGTAGTTTATAATTATTAAAAAAAAAATTGTACCTGTAATGACACCGGCACACATACCTATCAAACCAGAGTATATGAAAGTGTAGAAGAAGAACTAATTACAGTAGTATTTCCACTAATGGCAAATGACAAACCAACAATATCTTCTCTAAGCTTACCCATTTTATTGGATCATTGGTAGCCCAGTGGTATCGGCCAAGACTTACGAGTTGTGGGTTTGAACTTACAAGGGCGCTTTATCTTTCATCATCATCATCAGCTTATAGCAGTCCACTGTCACAGGCCTCTTCTATTTCACGCCATTCAACTCGATTTTTGGCAACACTCATTTAGTCACTACAAGTAATTCTGGCCAGTCCAGTCGTGGTGGCCTAATGGTTAAAACACAAGCCTCTCAAGTATGAGTGTACAGGTTCGATTCCAGGTCAGGCAAGTGCCAGTGTAACTTTTCTAAATTATATGTACTTTCTAAGTATATCTTGGACACCAATTACTGATAACATAGTAAAGGAAAACATCTTGAGGAAACCTGGACTTTAAGTCTGAAATCGCCAACCCACATTGAACAAGCGTGATGATTACGCTCAATCCTTCTCTGTATGAGAAGAGACCTGTGCCCAGCAGTGGTGTGCCCGTCGCTTCACCTAGCATGGGGGCGTCCCACCTTCGTTTACTTACTTGCTTTACATTTACTTTGTGCAAATTATTTTAAGTACTCTTAAAATGGTGAAGGAAAACATTGTGAGAAAATGGGAATGTCTTTGAAACTAAAATTTTTCAAACACTGTGCCCAAATGGTGGATTACAGCCCACCCCCTTTCTAAGAGATGATGGCAGTGTCCCAACAGTAACATTACATATTTATTATGTAACAATGTCAATAATAGAATTGTTTTGTTCCAGGTGTAAAAATCAGACATTTTCAAAAGATTTACCAAAAGTTACAGTAATCATATGCTTTTATAATGAAGCGTGGTCCACGCTCATCCGGACAGTAACATCAGTTTTGACAAGAAGCCCTCCGGATCTTTTGGAAAAAATAATATTGGTTGATGATTATTCTACGATGGGTATGTCCTTAGAGATTCATTGTCTATATTAAAAGAAACAACAAAATTCATTGTTAGGAAAGCAGTAGGGTTATTTTTAGCCTTTTCCTATTCTGCTTTTAATTTGTTGGATAGCCTAAGGTTTATTTTTATTTTCGTATTATTTATATTTCTGTGGTACATAATCTTTCATGTTTCCAAATAAATGTTATACCTTCTTGATTTATTTCGTTATTGCTATTTATTTTCAGTATTGCCAAAAAATCTTACACATTTATACTTACTCTCTACGCACAAAACGTACCTCACACAAACACATAAAATACATTTATACGGCAAAAATATTGTTGTTTTAATTTATATTACTAAGTTTTATTTTCTTATTTAGTTTTTAATCTTTTGTTCAGCTTTTGTTTCTACTTTTTGGAGGTGACTGCGGCACAGTTTTAACCTAAAAACTGTCATGTTCTTCTTCAGCGTATAGAGGTCCACTGCTGGACAAAGGCCTCCCCCCAGGCTTTCATTACATTGACAAGATTTTCCATAATCCCTACGCTGGCAGGCAGGTTAGAGATCGCAGTAGTTTATTCCACAGGAGAAGCGCTACTGCCCGCTTCCCTGGTGAGAGTTCCCTTAGTCGCCTCTTACGACACCCACGGGAGGATTTGGGATGGCACATTCTAAGCCCGGTACCACATGGGGTAGATACCGTAGCTGTTGTAGAACACCAGAGTTTCTGTAAAATTAGTTTTACTTTTATTATAAACTAGCTTTCCGCCCACGGCTTCACCCGCGCAGAATTCGGTTATATCGCGCTTTTTAGATTTCCCTCGGGAACATTTTTTTTTTTTTTTAGCAATATGAAGTAGCCTATGTCCTTTCTCAGGGTCTAAAGATTGTCTGTGCCAAAATTCATCAAAATCGGTTGAGAGGTTTAAGCAGGAAAGCGTAACAGACAGACAGACAGAGTTACTTTCGCATTTATAATATTAGTATGGATGAAAATGAAATCCCGAATTGAAATAGTCTATTAAAATAAATGCTTTTATAATTTTCAGTTCATCTCAAGGATAAATTAGATGATTTTGTACGCACGACACCTAAAGTTAAATTGATTCGAACAAAACGTCGCGAAGGAATCATCAGAGCAAGATTGTTGCCGATAAAATATGTGACTTCACCCGTTATTTTATACCTTGACAGTCATTGTGAGTGTTCTGAAGGTGAGTGTAACAGTTTTGGTACTGGTTTCAATCGCCTTGTTCACAAACTAAACTAAACTAAATTCAACTTCAATGCACTGAACTAAATTCAATTTAACTTCAGTGCATCTTTTTCATTAAGAGGGAACTCTACTGGTGCTTTCTCTATACAAACGTATTCCGCTGTTTTCTTCGTGGATAATGATTTTAGAGCAATTATTTTTTTTACATTGTGATTATACGTGCCCCTTTCATTTGATTTTTTCCGAAACTTAATTAATAAAAGAAATACGACACTTCAAAATCGCGAAAAATAACCCATTTTTACCGTGATGTTCTGATGACTATTAGACAAACATGATAAGTTTTTGACAAAAAAGAAAATAATAGAAGCATAGGTATACTTTTTCTCTAAATTTAGAAATTAAAAGTAATTGAGAGTTCTCGTGATTTCAAAAAGAAAACAACGGCATACGAAACGTCTTTTGGTCAACGTTTTTGTAGGTAAAATCAGCCTGAGCTGCAACTGCCCTTTTCGCACTTTACCAGCATCGCGACGGCAACAGTTTATTCAAATACCTATTTTCCAAATTCCTCGACACTAGATTCCCTCTAGTGCTGAGGAATTTAAATTTCTCTTAAGAAAAGGATAGAAGATAAAATGTTTGTTTAGACCTGTCAAACTGGTCCGCGCATGATGATAATTGACGTATTTTTGCTCCCCATGTTTTTTTTTTAATATATTATAATCTAGCGCTTGACCGCAATCCTGCCTGATGGTAAGCAGTGACGCAATCGTTTATGGTAAAGCGCACTAGTTTATTAAGAGCCTATTCACTCTAGCCTTGAAGACACTCAAATTGTAGTCCGACGGAAACACCGCCGCTGGCAAATTATTCCAGTCCCTCGATGTACGCGGTATAAAGGAGGCGGCGAAACGCTTCGTCCGGATCGTAGTGGTGTTAACAACGTAAGGGTGGAAACCAGCCGTACCAGCCGTATCTTAATTTAACAGGATTAGAAGGAGCTATAAATACTGTCAATCTCTAGTATTAATTGAAATGACAGCTCACTACACATTAATTTCAGCTAAGTTTTAAGTTTGAGATGGTTACACATTCGCACTACAAGTTGGACGTCGATTTTGTCACTTGCGTAACACACTATTACTATCAACTGGAATGATTTCGAAACCAATTGTCCATAATATGTTAGGAAAATATGTCTTTCTACGACCATTCGGTAATTGGCTTAATACATAACCATAAGTCATATCTCAATAGTACTCATTCCTACCAAGTCGCATTACAATGACCATTTCCACACGGGTAAACCGTACTACAATGAACCTTTTTAATCTTTTTTATAGCTATGGCTTAAAAAATTTAACATAGGTATGATTATGCCAAAAAATGTGCGTATTTGCGTCACGACTAAACATCGCATGTTATTAGGCTGTATGGATGAATTGCCTTTACCTTTCATTTATGGGATTATAACAACAAAACTACATTGAGCGTGCTGCGTAATTTTGGCAACATGTTTTTTGTATGTATTTATTTTATACCTTGACAGTCATTGTGAGTGTTCCGAAGGTGAGTGTAACAGTTTTGATACCGGTCTCAATCGCCTTGTTCACAAACTAAATTCAATTTAACTTCAGTGCATATTTTTAATTAAGAGGGAACTCTACTGGTGCTTTCTCTATACAAACGTATTCTGCTGTTTTCTTCGTGGCTAATGCTTTTAGAGCAATTATTTTTTTTACATTGTGATTATACGGGCCTCTATCATTTGATTTTTTCCGAAACTTATTAATTAATAAAAGAAATACGACACTTCAAAATCGCGAAAAATAACCCATTTTTACCGTGATGACTATTAGACAAACGTGATAAGTTTTTGACAAAAAAGAAAATAATAAAAGCATAGGCATGCTTTTCCTCTAAATTTAGAAATTAAAAGTAATTGAGAGTTGTCGTGATTTGAAAAAGAAAACAGCGGAATACGAAACGTCTTTTGGTCAACGTTTTTGTAGGTAAAATCAGCCTGAGCTGCAACTGTCCTTTTCGCACTTTACCAGGAGAGGTCGGAAGCATCGCGACGGCAACAGTTTTCAAATACCTATTTTCCAAATTCCTCGATACTATAGTCCCTCTAGTGTCGAGGAATTTAAATTGCTCCTAAGAAAAGGATAGAAAAAAAAATGCTGTATGGATGAACTGCCTTTGCCTTTCATTTATGGGATTATGACAACAAAACTACATTGATCGTGCCGCGTAATTTTGGCGACATGTTTTTTGTATTTATTTATTGCAAGGTCGTAAAAAAAGTTTTGTATGCCACTGTCGCAAAGAGCTATTGTAATACTCGTGCTAATCTATTGTGCCACTCAGCTTCGCTTTGTGGCTCAAACTCGCGATCTATTGTACCGCGAAGCGAAGCTGATTATACCTAAACCTATAACTATCACTCATATTACAATAGCTATTATTGCACAAATTATAGGTAGAAATTTATTGTACCTACAACAAGGCTCAATAAAATAAGTGTCAATGGAGTTTCTTGCCCGTTCTTCTCCATAGGTACCTACTCTTTGGAATGAGCGACTAGCTTCATCTTACTGACTGACCGACCTTCTGACAATTCAAAAGTGCCTGTAACTGGATTATCTATACTAATATATAAAGCTGAAGAGTTTGTATGTTTGTTTGTTTGTTCGCGCTAATCTCCGGAAGTACTGGTCCGATTTGAAAAAATCTTTTTGCGTTGGATAGCCCATTAACCTAGGAAGGCTTAAGGCTACATAACATCACGCTGCGACCAATAGGAGCTGGGCATAACTAATTTCACGCGAACGAAGTTGCCGGCGGCCGCTTGTTTGAAATAAATGCTTTGATTTTGATTTGATTGTTTGCATGACATTGGCATAAATAACTATTGCTCAACAACGTAAACAAAAAACAAAAAAAATAACGCAATGAAAGTTCTTGAATTGTCAAAATGAAACCCATTGCTATTGATTATATTTTACGCAATTACCCTACCGTTGTAGTTGAATTATTCTACGTATGTAAATGTATATAAATTATTATCATATAAAATTATGGGACATCCAAGCCATTCAACTTCTCTTTAGTTCCTTCGCTTTCAAGTAAACTTAATTTAGATTAGCTTCAAAATGAAAAAGTGTAAGGTCAACATTAAATCGTTTTTCAGGATGGCTCGAACCATTATTACAGTCCATCAAAGAAGATCCTACACGAGTAGTAAGTCCCGTAGTCGATCATATTCACGACAACACTTTCGAGTACATAGCACAAGAAATCGACGACCTTCAGATGGGCGGATTCAGTTGGGACCTACGCTTCACATGGTTTGGTCTACCCCATGATGATTACTTAAAAAGAACAAACCAGAATGCTCCTTTAAAAACTCCAACAATTTCTGGGGGACTGTTCGCGATTAACAAAGATTTCTTCAAAAGAATAGGGTACTATGACGATGGATTTGACATATGGGGTGCAGAGAATTTGGAACTATCATTCAAAACTTGGATGTGTGGTGGAGCGTTAGAAATCATTCCTTGCTCCCACGTGGGACATCTCTTTAGAAAGAGGATACCGTATGACGAAATAAACAATTCACTGAAGAGAAATAATGGCAGGTTGGCGACGGTAAAGTTGTTTTTTTTATTACTAATCTAAGTTTAGCTGTCGCAAACCTTCATGCTGAGCATGAGATTCTGGATTCATTCCAATCAATAATGAAGTCCTCGAGCCGTTTCCTGGATCGGGCAAAATATTGTGGGATTTTTCTATCTGATATTCAGTTTGATCTCAATAGCAGCCAGAAGTTTGGCTGGAAGTTTTCTGCCCGGTTTAGGGCAATAACTTAGTGAACCCACTTTTCACTGGTGATTTTTAATAGTATAAGGAGTGCCCCATATAATTCTCCACCATATGAAACACAAAACGCAAGTAATTTTTATGCAACGCAATATATCTGTTTTTTTTTTTCAGGTATGGCTTGACGAATACGCTAAATACTATTTTGAAAGAGTAGGGAAGGATGTAATAGACTTTGGTAATGTCTCTTCAAGGATAGAACTTCGCAGAAATTTGAATTGTAAATCGTTCAAGTGGTATTTAGAAAATGTATACCCACAATTGGAATTGCCTGATAAATATGTCGCTAGTGGTCAAGTAAGTAATTTTTAACCTGCAAGTTTATCAAAGGCGAAAAGCCACCGAAAAGTGCGACCCGTCGCGTCGGGGCGACGATTTTGGTATAACAATTTCAATGAAGTTTTCCTAGAAAATGTTCTACTATAGTCGCGTCGCGTTGTTGCGTCTCATCTTCAAAGACCTGTTTGCTGAAGAATAATTGCTGATTCTCGAAATGATCTCGAAATTTATTTATTAGATTTACCTATTAGGAATTTATTAATCATTGTCAGCGTACCTTCAAACGTATCACTGATAATTATAAGCGGAATCGGTTATTATATACTTTAGCTGTTATTATACCCTGTTGTCAGGGCAGGGAATTGAATTTGGGCGCTTTGAAGATTTTCAAAAGAGAATGAAATGGCTCCTGATCACTTTGATGTTTTCAAATAATATTTATCATATTTATCCATATTGGCCAATTTAAAATAATTGTTTTCTATGTATATATATTCTTGTTCAAAAAATAATTATTAATTCATTAAAAAATAGTATGGTATTTTGGAAATGGGTTCAAACTGGCGGCGGGCAGGTTTACAGAACCGACATCGGGTGGCTTGATTCAGAATGTTAGTATATCTATACTAATATTCTGAATCAAGCCAGCTCGATATGAACCAGCTACAAAACGAGAGCCTCGCAATAATTATTATTATTAAATGACATTTATTACAGATTTATAGTGCAAGTAGTCCCGGTATATGCTTAGATGCACATCCAGCATCGCAGAAATTCCAAGACGCAGTGCAATTACTGCCTTGTCATTTCCAAGGTGGGAATCAGGTAAGCATTAAACCATGGGCACACCGAAACAAGTACCGAGCTTCCTTTCAGATCTGTTACAAATCTGTGCTATCTATGAGACACATTTGTGTATCAGCTTGTCCTGTGGTTGGCGTAGTGGATAAATGTTCGACTGCTGCGCTGCGTGCCGCAGGTTCGATTCCCGCACTTAACAAATATTTGTATGTCCTACAAGTAGTAGTCTGTTTGTTTGTGTATGTTTTTCACTCACGATTCAGGAGATTTTCCTGATGTGGGGCAAGGTTTAAAAAAAAGACTGAAATTCATTTTCATAAAACGACTGCGCATTCCATTCTTGAAAAGAAGAAGTGTATGGAAATGTAAAACCATGAAAGTGAAAATAATATTTAGGACACTAGAAAGATTATAATACAACAATTAACGCCGACAATTACGTTAACAAAAAGTTGATATCTACGTATATATTAAAATGCCTTTAAGGTCTTAAATCGAAGTAAAAGTCTGACACGCCCTTCCGCTCCAGCCAGAGCGGGAGAGTTGATGATGTCTTATCCGAACAAAAAGAATCAAAACGAAAATTAACTGACATATTTAAAACCACCGAGAACTGTCTTAAAGTTTTGTCTCTCACTCTTGCTTTCTCTCTATTTATCTATCTATCCACAATATAGCAATCCGTTGAACTAAACAAGGAACCACTGGTTCGTCTAATAGCTTTTATCTGTTTAGGGTTCTTTAGTTTGGTGGGGGGAGTTTGTCACAAACCCCACGCTTGGCAGGCGAATTAACCCCCCAATGCAATGAAAGCCTTGGAGGAGGCCTTTGTCCGGCAGTGGACCTCTACGAGGCTGAAGAAGAAGAAGTTTGAGACTTTTCTTATGTAGGTGTTTGAATCCATCCTGATAAATCTCTCTTGCAGAATAGGAATACTGTGTCTTTTCAATGTTCTATTCTGAAGACGTTTAGAGCTAGGTAATGGTTAGCTACTGTTAAATCATAACTTTTTGACGATTTAATGTCTCTTGGATTTAAACAACGCTTATAAAAATAAAGTTTTTGTTTGCAGTTTTGGACATACAGCAGTACTGGAGAAATACGCCGTGACGCATTTTGTCTCGACTTCATACTAAATAGTATCACATTATTCTTCTGTCAAAATTCGGCTACACAAGTCTGGTTATACAATGAAGAGGTAAATAAGTCAATGTCAATAGCTTAAAGCGGTGTCTACAACAAACATGCGAACAACGCATTATTTTGACGTCACGCGAATCCTGCATCTCGCAATCAGAGTTTTCTATGCAACGAGCACGCATACAAGTTCGCGACATCAACTGGTGAACAAAGTGGCCCGCCAGACAATCCCAGTCTGGTCATCCCTTGATCATCCCTTTTCTATGGAGGATGAGTGAGGTTTACACGCTGCTCCTCATACCTCCACAGTGTCAATCTTTAACATTAGTTGGAATGACAGCTCATGCACCTAAGTTTAAAAAACATACGCAAGTTGTTATAACACCCAGGTAATGGCTTCGGAAAAGAGAGGAGAAGAGAAAAGAAGCTTTTTATTCCTAGCAAATGTACAACAACTCCGTTCATTACTCCATTCAATTCATCAATAGATGGATTTCATCATGTCAGCCACAAGAAATCTATTGCTGGACATAGGCCTCCCCAAGGACTTCCAGAAAACCGATTGGACGCGGCCTGCATCCATCGCTTCCCTGCGATTTTGGTCAGGTCATCCGACCACCTAGTCGGTGGGTGTCCGACGCTGTGCTTGCCGGTACGTGGTCGCCATTCAAGAGCCTTTCTGCCCCATCGGCCATCGGCTTTACGTGCTATGTGCCCCACCCACAGCCATTTTAAAGAGCTAATCCGCTGGGCTATATCGTCGACTTTCGTTCTTCTATGAATATCCTCATTCCTGATTCGATCACGAAGAGAAACCGATGTATCCGGCTGTAGTTTTTTAACCTTTGGCAGTGCTCATAGAAGGCCCCAAGTCTGTCAGCCTGAAAAGTCGTACTGAGGGGTATAGTGTTACTCATACTACATTGTGTAGGTCAAATAGGCAGCCTCCATTTAAAATACTAGTATTCAGTGGTGTTTAGTTAGACTGGGAGCCGACCTTAGCATAGTTGAAAGAAGGTTAGGTAAATGATTACGGCAGTGGTTGTATTCTTGCTTTGGGGCAGTCGCAGTCTAGTAATAAGAATATGTATAGCGAATCTTTGGTGAATTCACTTAAAGAGTGGTGGTTGGTGACGTCACTCGTTGCTAAAAAGTGTAGCAACAAGTGACGTCGCACGAATTTTCAACTTACTGTATCGTCTTCATTTTTTGTTTATATGAGAAAAGAAAAATTACGTGTCTAGTTTTTTTTTTGGAAATCTGATTGACGGACTTATTAGTCTTCTTTAGTCAACTACCATATTATTGGAGCATGTTAAACATTTCCTTGCATTAGCAATTATAGGTAATACGAGGCCCCGTAAAATGAAACAAAATCGTGAATGTGAGACGTTCGAAAATAATTTCGGAGTTCTTAACACTTGATGATTTTATTTTACAGACACAACTTATAAGGCATATGACAACAGACCAGTGTTTGAACATCGGCACTTTTCCGGAAGGTATAAGGCTGGTATTAACAGAATGCTCGCCGTCACATACGCAAAAATGGGTCATGGAACGTTTTAATTTTAAAAAACTTGCCCCACAAATGCAAATAGGAATATCAAAATGGGAGAAAAAGAGGAAGGAAGACTATATGAATGCGGGAAAATGAGGAAGAATCAATTTCAGAATGGGGGGAAACGAGGAAGAATAAGATTTCAGAATGGGGGGAAACGAGGAAGAAGAAATTTTGTTAAGAAAATCGTTATTTATTTTTTTTATTTTTATAAGTGAAGAGTAATATAAAATGCCATAGGTATACGATATTCGATAAAAATCTTTTGACTACAGTTACCGACAAGTAGCAATGAGATAACTTTATAACTAGAGATCGAAAATTACGGCGCTTTTTTACACAAAATGCCTACAAACGATTAATGTGGATACGCGTTTTAATTAACATTTTTTTTTATATTTTAGTTTTTGTATATTTCTATACTAGCGTCCCGCCCCGGCTTCGCACGGGTGCAATGCTGATACTGAATACACTACAGAAAAACTGTGAACATATAAAAAAAACAGCGGCTTTCTGCTCAAGCCCCGGCCAGTCGATACCGTCGTAAACACGAAGACTCGCAATTTTTCTCTTATATCTTCATTTAAATCATATGCTAGTTTATAACTATTAAAAAAAAAGTGCTGTAAAGGGCGATATAGATCTACATTAAATTAAAAATGTATTAAAGGTATTAAATTGGCTAAGGATTAATGCTGTATTGCTTAAAATGCTATTGTGGGATATCTATAAGAGTTAGATATGTACCACTGCGGACTTTTTTATAGACCTTTTCAATGTGTACAATATCTATTACATTATTTTCATAAATCTCCTAGGGTTCAGCTTACGTTTCACTGCAAACGCGGAAAAAATGTAATTATTTACGACATCACATTAGAAAACTCAAAAATTAATAGTATATCACTGTAATTTAATGGATGTTATTATACATATAAAACTTCCTCTTTAATGACCCTGTCTTTAAAAAAACCGCATCAAACACCGTTGCATAGTTTTAAAGATTTAATCATACAAAGAGACACAGGGAAAGAGAAAGTGACTTTAATATGTCGTGACTAGTACATATAGGTTTTCTTTAAAAATGACAAAATACCTTGTTATACGCCATCTAGTGGGATTTTTAAAAAATATTTATAAACAAAACCTATAATGGCATACATATTAACTACATGTACCGAAAGGTATATCCTTATTTTTCTTTCGTAAATCAAGTTTAAGTATTTAAGCACCGTAATATCCGACCTCTACTTTTGTTCATTTTGTTCTAAAATATAAAGTAAGACCACAAGAATAATAAAGTTTATTTGCTGGCTTTTCCTATCAAAGAAACCACTTTGAGACACCTATGGTATGAGTAAAGGTGGTATAAGCAAACCACAGAGCTCGTTATGTAGCTAAAAGAATTTTATTACAGTTCTTTTTACTATACTCTAACCTCAAATGAGGACCCCCGTTTGAGTACAGAAGCATTATTGTGGTTTGAAGGAAAAAGCAATGTAACGTAACACAAAGGAGAATTCGCTTTGTTCAGAATGTGAATGGTAGCTGTATTTTTTAGAGTAAAATAAAAATATGGAGTGTAACAAAAATACTTTTTAAAATCTAAAAACAAATGCATGTACATTTGTTTTTAGATTTGAATGACACACATTTTGTATTTTTATTAAAAAAAAAAAACTTAGATAAGTATTATATTGCTTGAAGAACTGTAAAAGTATTTGTTCGTTTTTTTTGTCATTGTTGTGTAGTTTTAAGACCGCCCATTGTGTCACCCTTTGTAAAATCTTTATATTTATGTTCTGTAATCTATATGGGGTACATAATAAAGAGTATTCTATTCTATTCTATTCTAATGTACATAATTGGAATAATAACTCTACAATAATCTACTTACGGTGGCCTTCAAATGTTAGTTGACATTTTTCCACCTTGCTATGTACATTATTATCATTTAAAATTAATAAAAAAAAAAAAGATTACTCCCAAGGGAATACTAGTGCATATTTTTCATTTATTTCTTTTATTAGTTATGTACACATAGTAAAATACATAGAGATATGGCCTAATTAATATCTGACTCCAAAGGTGAAACCGCTGCCTCGAATCTTGCGGGCAGCGGGGCGGCGCGACGGCATAGAATAAAGAGGGGAAGTAGGTTATCTGCGACCCAATCCGCGATTTAATTGCCTACTGTCTTAGGGTTGACGACAGTCCGCGCTTCGTCGGTTACGGTTGTCGCCCAAACCGCTAACAAATATTTATAGACTAAGAGCTTATGTTTAAATTATTTGCTTAGTATTTAGTTTACATATACTAGTCAGTTTTTTTTTGTAATTTTTATTTTTAGTTTTGTACACATAAAGAACCATATTTATTTTTATTTTTAATTAATACAAATATAAATAATACAAACATAACATCTATTGAATCACACATTTAATACAAAATTACAAATTAGCTACAGAAAAATACCTACTTTCTTCGATTTCGACTATTACGAAACGCGTTGTTATTAAACTTTAATGTGTAATATATCCGTATCCTTGTAAATAACTTTTAGAAATATAATTTGAAAAATATAATTCTTTTATTTGTTCATAAATAGACATACCAACTTTGCAGTTTATGTGATCATTTTTTAAAAGTTAATGTGCCGAAAAGCCGTGACGCGCGAACCTCGTTACGTGCTAGCCGCGACTAGCGCAGTCATAGGCACTCTAATATTGTGTTTAGGTGTGCGTGCGGCGACGCATAGATACTATGGCGCAAACATACAAGCCGCGCGCGGTCCGTTTGTATGAAGATAACGTACTTCCCTCTCTTTATTCTATGGCGACGGCGGCAGCGGCCCGGGAGCCGAGCGAAGACAACGGGTCTTCGATGCCCGCTCGGCTCCCGCGCCGCTCGAAACTAGCGCGCAGATCGCGCGTAACTATAGCCGCGTAGTGTTGTGTTCACGATTGTGTCGACGAGATATTTGGTTTAATTCGCGAAAGAAATGTCTGAACAATGGCGGCAACATCTTTTTGATTCAAATTTATTCCTAACGCTAGATCACTGCCCGCAAGATTCGAGTGCGAGAAGTACACCGCTCGCGGCCCATCACCGCTCCGCTGCCGCGCCGCTGTTTTCGAGAACCGGTCCGTTAGATTTTACGCATAAGATCCTGCCGCTCACTCGCCGCCGCCGCCGCCACCCTGCTGCCCGCAAGATTCGAGGCAGCGGCCTAACACTTCAGCATCATCAACCTTTTCATCGTCCACTGCTGGGTATCCTCTCATACAGAAGAAGGTTTGAGGTGGCGATTTCAGACTTAAAGCTCAGGTTTCCTCAAGATGTTTTCCTTCACCTTTTAATCAGTCATTGGTGTCCAAGATATACTTAGAAAGTACATATAATTTAGAAAAGTAACATTGGTATTTGCCTGACCTGGAATAGAACCCGCACACTCATACTAGAGAGGCTGGTTTTTTAACCATTAGGCCACCACGACTGGACAGGCCAGAATTACTTGTAGTGATTGAATGAGAGTTGCCAAATCTCGTAAATCGAAAATTGAGTTAAATGACATGAAATAGGAGAGACCTATTTCCAACAGTGGACTGCTATAAGCTGATGATGAAAGATAAAGCGCCCTTGTAAGTTTAAACCTACAATTCGAAAGTCTTGGCCGATACCACTGGGCCACCACTGATCCAATAAAATGGGTAAGCTTAGAGAAAGTATTGTTGGTTGGTCATTTTCTGTTAGTGTTTGTAGTTTAACCACTAGGCCACCACGGCTTTTATTCTTTAAAGGTGATACCTACTTATTTCTTAATAAAACCGTACATAAGATCACTAGAATTTCAATTCATTTATTCACTGTGTCATATGTATAACTTACTTTTAGCCAGTGTAGATGAAAATCTTTTCATAAAATTATATAAATCTTTTCTAAAACTTCATCCACAAAGAGTAGCTAAATATTAAAAAGCACTTCGAATAATTTATTAAGATTTAAAACTGAGTAAGGCACACTAAGCGAACGCATTAATTAAAACTTATTATCTTTTAACAAACACTAATTAATTTTACTCAGTGTCGTACCGCCTGTTTGTTTTAATGATAAATATGGCAATTATCTTTTACCTACCGCTTTTAGAAGTTACAACACAATTATACCCTGCTTCCATATATAATAAGATAATTTATACAGATTAAGAGAAATCTTTTAAGAAGAAAGATACCAAACAGTTCGTCTGCTTTTAATCAATTTTTTCTGCTTTTTGACCAAGCTGCGCTTTTTCTTATGACGAATAAAATATGTATTTAGTTAAAATAAAATGCACGACTGTAAAGCTACAAAATAAGTTAGAAGGGATTCCTGGATTTCTTAACATGACTATAAAAAAGTAATTTAAAAATGGAGGCTTCAACTGCTGAAACAATCATCCACATTGTTAAATGTTTCAAGCTTCACTTGGTAAATGATATACGCATAATCTTGTTGGGGGCCTCCCTACGCTGAACCCAAAAAGGTGGACCGATGACCTGGTGAAGGTCGCGGGAACTCGATGGATGCGGGCAGCACAAGACCGGTCATCGTGGAAAGCCTTGGGGGAGGCCTTTGTCGAGCAGTGGACATCTATAGGCTGAAGAAGAAGACGACGGATTCTACAGACTGACTGCTATTTTTATATTTACTTTTAATTTTATAAAATAGTTGTTTACTGCGATCCCGAATGAATGATAAGCAGTGATGATAAAAAGCTTATTATGAGCCCATTCTCTCTAGCCTCATAGAAGTCCACTGGTGGACATAGGCCTCCCGCAAGGATTTCCAAAAATAATGGTTGGATGCGGCCTGCATCCAGCGCTTCCATGCGATTTTGGTATCCGACAGTCGGTGGGCATCCGACACTGCGCTTGGCGGTACATGGTCGCCTTTCAAGAGCCTTTCTGCCCCATCGACCATCGGCTCTACGAGCTATGTATGTTGTTTTTTTTATATAAATTACAAGCTAGCGCTTGACTGCAATCCCGCCTGATGGTAAGCAGTGATGCAATCGTTGAAGGTAAGGCGCGCTAGTTTATTAAACCTACTCACTCAAAGAAACTGAGTAAATAGGGAGGAAGACAGCAGTTGAGCGCGGTGATGCACTGTTAAACCCAACAACACGACCAACGATGCTGCGCCAGAGGGAGGTAGATCTGGAGGCCCTCCGCAACCAAACTCCCGACACAACAACATTTCGCGCTTCGTACCCAGCACATAAATCGCAACACAACTGCTCAGACCCGTCCTCCGTACGGCTTCACCAGACATCATGCCGGAACACGATGAATAGCTTGGCGGCATGACTTTGTCTGGTGGGTGGTAACTTATGCCGGCGGCCGATGTTGTATGTGCCTCGCCCACTGCCACTTCAGAGAGCTAATCCGCTGGGCTATGTCGGCGACTTTAGTTCTTCTTCGAATCTCCTCATTCCTGATTCGATCATCTATAGAGAAACATCTCCACTCTAGCCTAGCTGGTTTTAAAGGACTTAAAGGACATTGTACAGGCAAATTGCTTCAGTCCCTCGTTTTATGCAGTATAAAAGACAAAGCGAGCCTCTTCGTCTAGATTATAGGTATGTTAACTACATATATGTATCGCCGCACAACGGCTAACTTGATACATTCCTCAAATACTCCTTTTACTTCATTTATGTTCATACAACTTATCATATACGCACGCCGGTAGCGAGTACTACACACCGATTCCGATGCGACTGGGAATAACGCTGAGATGATGATGATGACTTCAAGTACCAGCGGAGTATGACACTATCAGCGGTCTTTGACCCTAAAATCGACATTGCACCTTTTTATTTTAATTATACACATTATAAATTATATTTAAATATCCTTGCCCATGACGATCGATGATAATGTATGATATCAGGCCTATACAATATGTAAAGAGAATCCTGTCCGACCCAAAAGAATAATAAAGGTTAGGTATAACTATACACATGACGGCCGTGACAGCCTCCGTGGCGTAGCGGTAGCGGACGCGGCCGCTGCGCAAGGTGGTGCGGGTTCGATCCCCGCACAGTGCAAGTATTTGTATGCATGAATACTTGCACTGGTCTGGTCGTGCCTCGGAAAGCACGTTAAGCCGTTGGTCCCGGTTGCCATACAAACATCCAGTGGCAGTCGTTACGGGTTGTTGGAGCCCTCAAAAGTCCAACAATTGGTCTAACTGCAATGCTTCGATGTCGCCTTCGGGTTGTGGAGGTCAGACGGCAGTCGCTTTACGGAAAATGTCAAAGTTTAGCCATTTCAGTAGTTGGACTGGTAAAGCGGATCCCAGACTCCAAAGCTGAAAAGGCTTCGAATGCGACTGGGATTAACGCTGTGATGATGATGATAACTATACACATGACGAAATAAAATATGAAATTTCACATAATCATCATAGTAACAATACTAATGAATTTTAAAATAATCCTTTTTTCCACAAATTAATTACTTACAACTTCCCCAAAAATTTGGTATTTTTTTAAAAAGTGACACTATTTTGGGCAGTATTATTATGAATGATGCGCCGCTTGCCCTACCCCCTTCACCCACGCATGTATGCCTAGCGTGTTGCCTACCGCACGTGTATTAAGTTACCTCGCTCTTTCGAAATAATATTATTTTTATTAGGGGGATTGTTTTTAGGTTTAGCCCGGCTTTGTAGGCATTATTAGAATCAGTTAACGATACTTAACAATACCATCACGGATCGGACAGGGTTTTCTTTGCATATTATATAAATATTGTATATTTACTCGGTGGTAGGCCATAACATCGGCTGCCGGCAGAAGTTACCACCCACCAGACAAAGTCTTGCCGCCAAGTGATTCGTCGTGTTCCGGCATGATGTCGGGTGAAACCGTACGGAGGACGGGTCTGACCAGTTGTGTTGCGATGTGTGCCGGGAACGATGCGTCAAATGTTGTTGTGTTGGGAGTTTAGTCGTGGAGGGTCTCCAGATCAATCTCCCTCTGGTGCAGCATCGTTGGTCGTGTTGTTGGGTTCAACATTGCACCACCTTGCTCAACTGCCGTCTTCCTTCCTATCCACTAAGGTTTTTTAAGTGAATGGGTTTAATAAACTAGCGCGCTATACCATCGACAAATGCATCACTGCTTACCACCAGGCGGGATTGCAGTCAAGCGCTAGTTTTTAATTATAAAAAATAGAATAAAATATTATGCGACGATTTTCTTTAACTTGATATTTGTAACTTTTATTAATTTGAATGCGTTGCAAGGAAAACACACACTGATGCAACACAAACTATGTACTATAATACCTACGTTTTTCAAATAAAATACTTTGACCTTATCTGCAGAGTTTTTCCAGCTAATTTAATACAACCCTATAAATGTCATCCTTGGGCATCCCCTCTCGTTAAAAAGTTAGTTCCAGCATATCCTTTGCTGTAAAAAAACTCAACATTGTACAAACAGACTGTTCATAAGCGCTTAAAGCGTAAAAGTAACAACAGCCCATAAAAACACAAATGACGCCCTGTTCACACGTTTTCTAGACAATCTCTCTTAATCTACAAATATCCTCATCAAAACACATGAAAACGAAAATATAGAGTTGGTAATTTATAATGTACCTTTTTGTAAAAGGAGGCGTTATCTACGGATAAACTTAATGAGGCCATAAAATAAAATATTTCGCTGAAACAAAATTTTCTGAGAAGGTTTTTTGTTTTAACCTTAGTGGAGATTATGTCGGATTTTAGTTGTTGTTTTTGGCCAGCCAAAATAAATTACAAGGCCCAAAGTTTGGGGAGGATTTTGTAAGAGAAAGTGTTGTGGTTTGCTTCGAACAAGGGTTTGTAGTTTGTTTTTTTTTTTGCAGTTAACTTTTAATATGAGTTTTACTCGCTTTAGAAATTACGTAATTACTTATTATGACTCGTACAGGAAGATCATAAAATTAAATTAAACACAATTAAATAAGAAAAGAAACTGCATAATATACAACATTATTTTTACTTTATAGAAAACCTGAATATATTTTGTTCAGAATAAGCAACTGAATCGATTCCAATTACTTTTACACCATTTTAATTTTTTTCCCAAATACATTTAAAAATTGTGTAATAGGCGCGTGAGACTATGGATATCGAGATATTTATATGGAGACAACCAAGTAAGATAACAAGCTCATAACTTTGTGGTTAATATGATAGCCTTTTGAAATTGTCTACATAAGATTCTTTACTTAAAAATACTGGACACGCGTTTCGGGTTTTGCATAAATAAAAAATAACGTTACAAAAAAAAAAAATGTGGGTAACGAAAAATCAGAAAGTCCTGAACGAACCGAAAAGGCTCCTATCTCAGCATAATGCTTCGACATTTAAGTAAATGTAGTTTAAAAAACTAAAAAAACACGCTTTTAAAAAATATCAAACTTAAAAGTTAAAAATAATTTTAAAAAAGCATGGGGCGCTTTATGCCATAATTTTTGTATATTAAGAGCCTCACGCTTTTTAAAAAATATTTTTAAACTTTTTAGTTTGATATTTTTTAAAAGCATGTTTTTTTAGTTTTTTAAACTACATTTATTTTCAACTTTTTAGTTCGATATTCCTTAAAAAAAAAAAAAGAACGAGCGATCGTATTGAAAACTGTTGGAGGTTGTATACCTACCTTGGCAACCAACACATGATGCGCTGTCTGTCGTCATGACAGAACAATAAAATAAATGGTGTGAAGCTGATATGGTCTATAATTTAGTAAATAATATAAGTACTCGGGGAATGCGCTAATGCTGGATACGTTAATTTTTTAACAGGTTATGGTTCCCATTCCGTACCTGAGTAAATATTATTAAAAAGTGATCGTAAAAAATATTTCCTATAAAATACTGATTGTCACGTTGTTGACAGTGAAAAAACAATAGGTACTGTCAAAAAGTGAAAAAATGTGTGATGAAAATTCTGTTTCTGGTTCCTATTGCGGAATTAATTTTACATCGTGGAAATTCGTTGTGAAAAACCTCCTCGAATCCAAAAACTTGTGGGATGTTGTGGAAACAGAAAATATCAGTGATTTACTAAAAGACAGTGATAGGAAGGCACGATCAACTATATGTCTGCTTATTGAGCCTACATGTTTTGCGCACGTGTACCAAGCAAAAACCGCACGCGAGGTATGGCAAAACTTGTGCAGAGCCTACGAGGATCAAGGCTGGGGCAGGCGAATTTTGGTGCAACGTAAACTATGGCAGTGTCGTTTGGAAAATTATTCAAGTATGGAAAAATACATCTGCGATATAGTACACCTGGCACAGCAGCTTAATGATATAGACGCAAAAGTATCAGACGATTGGCTTATTTCAATACTATTGGCTGGCTTAACGAGCGAATACAACCCGTTCGTGATGGCCATCGATAATAGTGGTAAAGAGGTAACACTAGAGCAAGTAAAGACCAAATTACTACAAGAAGGCAACAGACAAGCCGAAGTGTGTAATGGGGCTGGTGAGCAAGCTTTTACCACTCAAAACAGGAAGAGCAACAACAACACTGCTCGGAAACCAGCGACATACAAATGTTTCAAGTGTCACAAATTTGGACACAAAGCATCAGAATGCAATGGCATCAAGAAAACTGCGAATATTTGCATGGGTACTGCCGATACCGTAAATAAAAACGCCTGGTATGTTGATAGTGGCTGTTCTACCCATATGACGAATGATGCGAACAAACTAGTGCAATATAAGGCACAGAAAAGCGGCTGTAAGATAAAAGTTGCTAGTGGTGATGAGATATCAGTAGTTGGAAAGGGCAATGCAGCACCGATTGTGAGTAAAAATGATAAACTCAAATTGAATAATGTCCTGCATGTTCCCGAATTGTCGATGAACCTAATCTCAGTGAGTGATCTCGTAAGAGACGAGTACAAAGTTGAGTTTGACAAGCATGGATGTTTGATTAAAGATAAAAATGACCGCAAAGTTGCCACTTGCAAAGAAGTTGGTGGAATTTTTAAACTGATTGAAAACAGCAATATTGTGGTTAATTTAACAACATCGAATGAAGTTTTGTCGAATTTATGGCACAGGAGACTAGCTCATCTAGGACAAAAGTACATGATCACCCTGAAAAACATGGTATCTGGAATAGAATTCAAAACTACGGACAAAATAGAGCCGTGTGTTCCATGTATAAATGGAAAGAGATGCAAAAGTCCATTCAAAAAACAAGGCACTCGAGCAAATGATTTATTGGAGATTGTGCACACAGATTTGTGCGGCCCAATGGAAGAGCCATCTTTTGCTGGTTCGCTGTATATGCTTTTATTTATTGATGATTTCTCGCGAAAGACGCACGTCTATTTCTTAAAAAACAAAAGTCAATGTCTCAACAAGTTCCGTGAGTATAAGGCGGAAGTAGAAAATGAGACTGGCAAGATGATCAAGTGCTTGAGATCGGATAATGGCAAAGAATTTTGCAACGATGCCTTCGACAAGCATTTGAAGTTAGCTGGTATAAAACATCAAAAGACAGTTCCATACACACCGGAGCAGAATGGCGTGGCTGAGAGAGCGAATAGAACAATCATTGAGAAAGCGCGAACATTAATTTTTGAAGCCAATTTGGGCAAAAGATTTTGGGCAGAAGCAGTCGGAACAGTTGTATACTTAAAAAACCTAAGCTCAACGAAGGCTGTCACTGGAAAAGTACCACAGGAACTCTGGTCTGGTAAGAAAATAGATCTGAGTCATCTGAGAGTATTCGGATGTTTGGCATACGCTCTGAAACCAAAACAAAAGAGAAAGAAGCTAGACACGAAAACTGAAGCTCTAATATTTGTTGGCTACTGCGAGACCACGAAAGGTTACAAACTGGTAGAACCAAAGACTGGAAAATTTTCAGTTGTGAGAGACGTCCAATTTTTAGAAAATGTTTTTCCTGGAGACGATATGAAAGTGACGAAGAACTCAGTCGTTCCTATTTCAACAGAGGAGGAACGTGTTGAACCTGAGGTTGCATGTGAGGAAATTCACAGCGTTAGTGAAGGAAGCAATGAAGACGTTTTTGAAGAAACTATTGATGAAATAAGACAGGAAGCTCAAGAAGCAAGTACCAATCCTATATTACAATCTGAAAACAACGATTGTGAAAACCCGCCCAGATATAACTTACGTCCAAGGAATAATGTGGACTACAGATGCACATGTGCGAAAGCCGAAGCTGAAAGAAAAGCTATCGCAGATATTGATGGCGATCCAACGACAATGGATGAGGCAATGACAAGGCCTGATCGTGAGCTATGGCAGAAGGCCATGAACGATGAGCTCAACTCGTTGAAGGAGAACCAAACGTGGACGTTAGTTAATCTACCGTGCGATAAGAAGCCTATACAGAACAAATGGGTATTCAAAATCAAGCGAGATAGTGATGGTAACATATTGAAATACAAGGCGAGGTTGGTAGCTAAAGGATTTGCACAGGTACGTGAAATTGATTATAATGAAACCTATTCTCCCGTCGTGAGGCACTCTACGCTTCGCTTGTTATTCTCACTAGCTGCAGAATACGAGTGGACCATTGACCAGTGGGATGTTACCACTGCTTTCCTGTACGGAAAATTAAAGGAAGACATTTACATGCTTCAGCCAGAGGGCGCTATAGCCGAAGGTCAGGAAAACAAAGTTTGTAAACTACAACGGTCATTATATGGATTGAAGCAAGCCTCTAATGCTTGGTTTAGCGAATTAGATAAGGAGATGCTTAATTTAGGTTTTATACAATCAAAGATAGAGCCCTGTTTATATCAAAAGATAATAGGTCAAGATAGGATAGTGGTAGTTATCTATGTTGATGATATATTTGTATTATGTCCTCCAAAGCAGGATAAAGAGAAGCAAGCTTTGAAAAACGGGCTGCTCAAAAAGTTTAAAGTGAAAGACTTAGGCGAAGCTAGGCACGTACTAGGTATGAGGTTACGACGAGATAAGAGAACTATTTATCTCGATCAAGAACAGTATGTCCTGAATGTATTGAAGGAATTTAAAATGTCAGACTGCAAACCAGTCAATACCCCAATGGAGGTAGGCATCAAGCTAGAAAAAGCTGAGCCTGGTTGTAGGTTGCCGTACCAAAGTTTGATAGGATGTCTGAATTATCTGGCTCAAACTACTAGGCCTGATATAGCACATACTGTCAGTTTACTGTCTCAATTCAATTCGTGCTATGATGAGACCCACTTCAATTGTGCTAAACGGGTGTTGCGATACATAAAGGGGACATCTGATTTTGCGCTTGTCTTCCGAAAATCCGGTAACTTAGAGATGCGCGGGTACGTTGACGCTGATTGGGGGGGATCATTCGATCGAAAGTCCTTCACAGGAATGCTTTTTACATTAGGCGATAATTTAATAGTATGGGAGAGTCGCAAGCAGCGATGTGTAGCATTGTCTTCGACTGAGGCAGAATACATAGGACTCAGTCAGGCTGCTAAAGAAGCAATTTACTTGCGAGGTTTGTTGTCTAGTTTGACTAAAAATGCTTGCGACAAACCAACGATTATTTTTAACAATAATCAGTCAGCACATAAAATATCGCAAAATAAAATGAACCATAATAGAACAAAACATATAGATATTAGGTATCATTTTGTCCGCGAAGCCTTGATTAAGGAGGCGATTGATGTACAATACTTGTGTACTCAAGAGATGTTAGCAGACATGTTAACGAAGTCTCTGCCAGGCCCAAAACTTAAACAGATTGTACAAAAATTACCCATTAAGAGGGCGGGCAAGTACAGTTAGGTTTAGGATTTGTAATTTGAGTTTTATACCTATCTGTTGTAATGGTTATTTTTAATTTTGATATTGTTTTGTTTTGTTAATGTGACGCGTTGGATTTATTACTTCTATATGTAATCAAGTTAGCGTTTTTGGTTCTAATTTGTGTAACTCATCATGTAGTAAATTGAGGAGGCGTGTTGGAGGTTGTATACCTACCTTGGCAACCAACACATGATGCGCTGTCTGTCGTCATGACAGAACAATAAAACAAATGGTGTGAAGCTGATACGGTCTATAATTTAGTAAATAATATAAGTACTCGGGGAATGCGCTAATGCTGGATACGTTAATTTTTTAACAAAAACGGTGGGACATTTTACAGTAATGAGCCGCTCACTCATAGTCCAAAGAGTTAGATACGGACAAACAAACAAACAAGCAAGCAAACAAACATCCAAGTGAAGCTAATAAAAAGCATGTAAAAAGTAAATATCACAGCGCCGGTATTCTACAGGGCCTGATGCGATGTCTCGGGCAATCAGAGCAATACATAAATATATAATTATGTAAAATATTATCAAATAAATAATTCATGTGTACTCTGCGCGAGGCGTACCCTTAATTATTTTGACTATGCCCAGAGAATCGTAAGCACTCAGCATATTGCTATACTCATTGGCACTCAGTGACATATCTGTAACAAGTAAATGAAAAAAAATTAATTATTACTATTTATTATTATTATTATTTTATATTTTATTTTAAATCCACTGTACCAATTACGGCTGAGAAATCAGCATTTTGTTATACTCTTTGGCACTCAGTGACATTGCTGTAACAAGTAAATGAATAAATCCACTGTACCAATTACGGCTGAGAAATAAAAAACTGTAACAGTGAATGTACATAAAAGTAGAAGTAAAAGTGAAGCATGGATTAAGTGCAGAAAGAGAAACAAACATACGATAAAAGTGTTAACGCGTGTTACTAATTCTTGCTTGAGCAAAGGATGTGAGATATTTGTGTTATAGATTGGAATTTATGAACAATATGCTAGCTTTAAAAAAAATCTTGATACTATAAGAAACCACATTTACTCATTATTTACTCATAATCTTGATCCTAAAAGAAACCTCATTTACTCATTATTTACTCATAATCATGGTCCTTAAAGAAACCTCATTTTGCATTATTCAACTAAAATTTCGGACAAAAACTATACAGAAATTGTCAGCTCTAAAATCTGGACAAATAATGACCACTAAACTAAATTAGGGGCATACAGAAACAGACCAACTCATGTGGTCAGAGAGGAAGGATTAATTCTCTAAGCAGGGCTCATGTGAGATACTTTCAAATACTTAAAAGGCTGTAGGATTTAGGAACTTTGAAATAGTCACTGGTTTTAAAATACTAAGGAAAAAGGGTTTCATGGAAAGGTTGTTTGTTTTGGTAGAGTTATTGTGATGATTTAAGAACTGACAGATTGTTTTTTTTTTTTGGTGATATTTATATATCACCAAAAAAAAAAACACTTTTTTGAAATACTTTTTCGATTCATTCTTCAAACCCCTTGAAAGTGGAAGTTTTAAGTGTACCTTACAAGCTCGCCATGTCTTATTTGTATACCGACTCAATAAATCTCTACCAATGCCATTAAAATAATGATCAAAATAAATCTCAAGGAAAAACCTGATTTATTTTCCATCAATGCCATTACTTCGATTCACCTCACTTTTTTAATCTAACAAATGGCTGTTTTTCAAAGCAGCAGTAGCATTACGTACTGAGCTGTTCCATGCTTTCCATTTAACCTGAGCGATGGGTCCAGTGTTCGCCGATAGCCGCAAAGTGAATGAGTTTACTGCACAGTGTTCGTACACTGTGAAATTTGCTTTGCGGAATCCTGTGATAGGTAATTAAATAGGTGATGGTGTTAAAATACGATTGAGAATAGTCATCATCATCATCCCAGCGTTAATCCCAGTCGCATCCGAAGCCTTTTTAGCTTTGGAGTCTGGGGTCCGCTTTACCAGTCAAACTGCTGATATAGCTAAACTTCGACATTTTCCGTGAAGCGACTGCCGTCTGACCTCCACAGCCCGAAGGCGACATCGAAGCATTGCAGTGAGACCAATTGTTGGACTTTTGAGGGCTCCAACAACCCGTAACGACTGCCACTAGATGTTCGTATGGCAACCGGGACCAACGGCTTAACGTGCTTTCCGAGGCACGACCAGACCAGTGCAAATATTCATATTCATGCATACAAATATTTGCACTGTGCGGGGATCGAACCCGCGCCACCTTGCGCAGCGGCCGCGTCCGCTACCGCTACGCCACGGAGGCTGTCGACGATTGAGAATAGTATACATAATAAAATTAGTGTGGTTTCCCGTTTGTCTACCATTTATTTTTCTTACTAATACTATTTTGTTGATGTTTGTTTTAACAGCGTTAAGAAAACTAAATGAATCTATAAGATAAGCCTGTACTATATGCAGTGCGGAGAGTAGCCAGTCCGTCGGTGTTGTATAGGATGCATTTTGGAGAGTGTGCGCGGGCTTTGCATGACTTAATTCCCCCATCTCAGTTTCATCATAAGACTGATGACGTTGTACGATTAGCCACCCTTACGTCGTCGTTTAAATACAATTTAAGTGTTTTCAAGGCAAGAGTGAATTGGCTTTTAGTAAACTAGCGCACTTCACCATGAATGATTACGTCACTGCTTACCATCAGGCGGGATTGCGGTCAAGCACTAGTTTCATCATCATTACCATCTCAGCGTTAATCCCAGTCGCATCCGAAGCTTTTCCAGCTTTGGAGTGTGGGGTCCCCTTACCAGTTTAACTGCTGATTTTGGCGAAACTTCGAGATTTTCCGTGAAGCAACTGCCGTCTGACCTCCACAACCCGAAGGCGACATCGAAGCATTGCAGTTAGACCATTTGTTGGACTTTTGAGGGCTCCAACAACCCGTAACGACTGCCACTAGATGATTGATTTTATAGATGTTCGTATGGCAACCGGGACCAACGGCTTAACGTGCTTTCCGAGGCACGACCAGACCAGTGCAAATATTTATATTCACGCATACAAATATTTGCACTGCGCGGGGATCGACCCTGAAAGCTTTGGATTCGACTGGGATTGACGTTGAGATGATCATGATGATGATGATGATGATTATGCTATAAAATAATCAATCATTATTATCAATCAATGAATGTTTGAAAACGTGTGTATAAGTTTACAGGTTTTTATAATTAATCTCTCTATATTTTATAACATGCATATGTTTACAATTCCAAATTTAAAATTAAGAACTTGGCATACAGTGGTCCCTGGCACACAGAAAAATGATGGAACACGGGTAATTTCAGTCAGGTAAAGTCTGACACACCCTTCCGCTTCGCCCAGAGCGGAAGAGGCCACTTGATGATTTCCCGTCTTGAAAAAAAATAGCATAAACAGTTTACATTTAACAGTTTGCAAATAGCATAAGCAGTAAACATTTTGAATATGCGTCATTTTTTTACGTTCAAGACTCTCAACATTGTCTAAAAGTAAAAGCAAGATTTTTCTTCTTTCCGTGTCGATACTCTTCCACGTTGTTTATCATATAGACAGTTTTATTTTGTCCGAATAGCAATTGTAGGTGAATGGACTCTCGGGACACTACAAAAACTCGCACTTGGTGTTTCATCAGTTAGTAATTCCCAGAAGGCTGTTAGAAAACTTGGATTTTTTCCAAAGAGCCAGCGCTACTTCTTACAGGAGCAGCTTCTAATGTTGTACGAAGCACTAGTCAAATCATATTGTTTGGAGTACTACAGCCACAGCTTTGTGCTGCAAAATACCATCTAGCAGTTTTGGACTCATTAAAGAGGCGTATTAAGAGTGTAATTGGTGATCCAGATTTGATTAAAATCAATCTACATAGCCTGAAGCACGTGCGTACGATAGACTGTAGGTACACGGAAATTACATGATTTAATTTCCCTATCACCGTTCCGTCGTAACCCTTACGATGTTTATATCATTACAATCTGGACGAAGCTTTCGCATCATGATTTAAACCATGAAAATCGAAGTGCTGGAACAATTATTTGCCTACAGTAGTCTTCCCGTGTTATAACGTGAACCTTCTTTTTGTAACCGTTCCGTCCATCTAAATAGGGTGAGTCGAAGCTTCTAGAAAATTCCAGAAGTTTATTTTAAACTGTAATTATAAAATATAATATATGACACGCATGGCTTTTGGTTTTCACGAGAGTCGTTTGACATCCGTCACCGGGGTTGCTCACCTTTATCTTCGCTAAAAACGCTACTTGTCTAATATGCATCAATGTGTGAATATTAGGGTGTCTATAGGGCTAGAATAAAAATGCTCGAAATAAACTTGTGCAATTTAAGTTATCAATAAACTTTCATGACATTAGATTGCTAGATCGGCAAACGTGAATCTTTTAAAATGTCTGTCTTCTTAAAGTATTATTTGCACTAAATAAACTGCACCGCTCACAAAACTAATTCAATTAAACGGTAAAGTTTTACAGCTCACATTGAATCCAAAATATATGTCCAGCCACATATATTTGCCTCGTGCTGATTTGCATAATGGGCACAAGGAAAGATATACGGCGTTTCTAGGGGCTTCCCAACATATTGAAGGGAGGGATGAAGAAAAATTGCTTTAGCATCGCGCCCTGAAAACTTGAACCTTTAATTTACATGTTACTTATAGCTCTTATATGAAAGGAATAGAGTTGGGAATTGAGTGGTCTGTTTCCGCTTAAATGAAGAGTGGAATGAGGGTTAACAAATATGTTACGGGTGTTCAGAATTTATGAACGGACGATTTTCGCATCTATTGCTTGGCACCTGGCTTTGCATTATATTGTTCTTTTTTTGTTTTATTTTTTGTGTGAATCTACATAATTATACACGATAATTTGTCGTGTTAATCCAGGGAAAGAATTAGCCGCTTAGTTTTCGTCCAGGGATGCTGTTAAAACAGGATTATGTAAAGCGAATGTAAAGTTAACGTTTATTTTAGGACCGTGCTGCAATCACTAATGCGTGTTTGGAGTGTGTTGACAAAAGTAAGATCCCTTTTAGCATAATTGCCCAATAGTGTGCCCACAGGAGGGATACAATATACCTCCTATGTGAGAGATAGTGGGCCGTAATCCATCATGCAGGCCCAGTGCGGACAGGTAGATGTTAGATGCCACATGTTTTTCAATTTTCCCTATACTATTTCACAATATTGAATGAGCATTGTTAGACTCTGTTCTTACTTTATGAGCAGACTAGTTACCTCAAAAGTATCTATTATACATATCTATCTATACTAATATATAAAGCTGAAGAGTTTGTTTGTTTGTTTGTGCGCGCTAATCTCAGGAACTACTGGTCCGATTTGAAAAATTATTTTTGCGTTGGATAGCCTATTAATCCAGGAAGGCTTTAGGCTATACTCGTATAACGTCCCGCTATGACCAATAGGAGCAGAGCAGTAACAAAAAATGTTGCGGAAACGGGAGCTAACACAGCCGTACATATTGCCAATAGGAGCTGAGCATGACTGATTCCACGCGAACGAAGTCGCTGGCGGCCGCTAGTATACTGTACAACGTGTACCAGTAAGTGTATATACATACACATGTACCAAGGGCATGGCTTCTTCTGGTGATATCAAACGAAATTGGAAGGGTTTGACTTTTATCTATAGAGATAAAAGTCAAAAACCCTTCCAATTTCGTTCGCTAGCAGCCGCCAGCTTCTTCGTTCGCGTGGTTTAGTTATGCTCCGCTCCTATTGGTCGCAGCGTGATGTTATATAGCCTAAAGTCTTCCTGGATTAATGGGCTATCCAACGCAAAAAGAATTTTTCTAATCGGACCAGTAGTTCTCCAGATTAGCGCGCACAAACAAACAAACAAACAAACTCTTCAGCTTTATATATTAGTACAGATATTCGGAAGTTATGAGAAAAAACACCGCCTGCGTGTAAGTCACTACGATACTAGGCGCGCAGAATTACGGAAGAGATTTATCGTGATTCTGGCAAGTAATGTGACATGTATTTATTCACCTGTGTAATGCGGTGACACGTTTGTTATTATTTGAATGTAAGAAACCGAAAATTTGGTAACAATTCTTAGAGTATTTTATTTTCAGTTGAAACCCATTCAATACCAATTGGCATAATCCGACCCTAGATGTGACGTGTTTGCATATGAATGGAATAAGAATAGACGTTTAAGTACCTATATCTGGTGTTCTGTGAAAAAAGTATGCGAAGGAGTCCACTGTTCTTTGTTACTTTTAAGTTATATTTTAAGCTTTTTTTAATTGATGTAAATGTAGCATTTTAATTAACTGTAGATAAATAAATCCTAAGAAGCTAAGCCCTTGCTATATTTCCACATGTTGTAATATATCCAGTACATATATATAATAATAATAATATTTTATTTTGAGAACCTCGTGAAAGCTGAGAAAGATAAACAAATCAAGTATCTTAATTTGACTCACGAGGTTGTCGACATGTGGGAAGTGGATTCAGCAATCATTGTAGCGATAGTCGTGACAGCCAATGGCTTAATAGCCAAGAGCCTCGACCAACACCTCAGGAGGCTCTCGTTAGGCAGCTGGATCAAGGGCTTGATTCAGAAAGCGGTACTGCTGGACACGGCTCGCATCGTCAGGAAGTTCCTCTCTCTGGAGCCCTGACCGCCGGTAGCTTGGACCCTGTTCCCGATACCGGTGGGCTACTATTTTTTATATTTTTAAATGTTTTTTTATTTATTTATATAAATATTTAAAAATGTAAAAAATAAAGAAAAATAATAATAAAATAAAAATAAAATAAATAAAATGATAATATAGAAAAATAAAGAGATAATATTTATTTATTTTCTCACCAAAATATCCATATATCCACTTTCGCTTTTTAGGAAATTCTAAAATGCGACACGCGATCGTCGTGCTACATCTATGATGACTGCTATAACCGAGGATAATTAAGTCTAAGAATATTGCCGTTGCTGAATTATTAATACGATGACCACTTTTGGTAAAGGCGATATTGAAATTTTAAAGCCACGTACGGGACTAATATTATACAATAGAAACCAAAGCCAAATAGTTGAAAAAAGGCTGGCAGATACAGATGATTACGTACGGGACTAATATTATGTTACTACCGAATAATCTAAAAAGTAGGTATAAGAAATAAGAGACACATTTATAAGATAAATAAATATATAAGTACTCACAAATCACACAGATTAAGCTAGCCCCAAAGTATGTTCGTGACTTGTGTTATGGAATACTAACTCAACGATACTATATTTATAATAGATACATATATAGATAAACATTCAAGACTCAGGCCAATCAGAAAAATATCGTTTTCCATAATGACCTGGCCGGGGATCGAACCCGGGGCCTCCACGTCGCAGGCAGGCATGTTGACCGCTGCGCCACGGAGGACGACGACGATATAGTGAATAGAGAACACTTGGGTAGTAATGACTGTAATGAGATTTGGCTGACAGTGACAAGGATACAAGCGAACGTAGAATTATCTTCTAGGAATAATTAGTAGTAATATCACAAACGGTGGTTTAATTTACTCGTCCTGGTATTGGGAGTTCGTGAAGCTCTCACAGTACACACATATGTACGTACTGCGAGTAGCGTATTAGACTCATATATGTATGTATGTATGTAAGTAAAATAATATAACCTCCCCCCTCCTGAAGTCGTTCTCTGTATTACTGAGGGTCGTGATGTCCCTGTGGAGTTATCTTTTCCTTTCCGATAGTTTGCCTTCTGTTACGATCCCTGACCGCGAGTATAGCATCATGCAGGTCGGTATCCAGTCCACCTTATAGTGGTACACTCTTCTTCTTCAGCGTATAGAGGTCAAAAACCTGCCCCAATACTTTCCACGATGACAGGTCTTGTGCTGCCCGCATCCATCGGCTTCCCACGATCTTCATCAGGTCATCGGTCCGCCTTGTTGGGGGCCTCCCTACGCTGCGTCTTCTGATACGTGGTCGCCACTGCAGAACCTTACTGCATCGGCCGCTTGCAATCACTCACGTGGTGATCACAATGGGCCTCATACGAAGGCTCAAGACTACACAAAGGGCGACGCAAAGAGCTATGCTTGGGGTTTCCCTGCGCGATTTTATGTTAACTACTGTTTTAATATAATATATTGGTTTAAACGACTAGTGACCGCCGAATACTGTCAGTTGCCGTTGATAAACTTTTTCATAGATATAAAATATAATACTAATTTGTGGTAAAAATATTAACCAGTGAGGATGCTTTTCAAAAGGCTGTCTCCATTTAAGGTAAAAATTTATATCGAAATAAGCATAGAAATGGCTTGCTTTTCCATAAGCTTTAGTTTGGTGTCCGAGTTGTGTTATTCCCAATAACACAACTCGGAAAGTTACTTGTAGATGAGTGACAGCTCTTCGACACTTAGTTTAGTGTAATTAATAATGTTATATGTATTTCTAGCTTTTTTATATTTTTATGTTATATTATAGTATATGTTTATACGGGCCTTGATGCCTGAAATAAATGGAAATAAATAAATTATGGTAGATACCCGTGGTAGTAGTATCTTGGACTGATTTAGTGCAGTATGATATTTCAACATAATGTGAGACCAATTTATATTGTTTTTTTTTTTAACACTGACGTGATATCTCTTGCACTATAGTAAGTACTGTAAATGTTGTTTGTAAAAGGTTGGTGGTCAGGTTGCCAATTGTAGACCATGTTAAAGTAATTTATTCACAAGCTGTTGCTTCAAGTTAACTAATGATTTTTTAACCATACATTTTTGACCTTTTAAGGTCACTTAACTTTAGTCATAGCTTATGAATAAACACCACAGTGTTTAAGGGGTTTATTCATAAACGATTTTTAAAGTGAAGTAACGTGCAAATGTCTAAAATGTATGGTTAAATAATCGCTAAACACTGGTTACCTTTAAGCAACGTTTATGAATAAGGTGGATATTTTTTGTTAATAATTATAAACTAGTGCTTGACTGCAATCCCGCCTGATGGTAAGCAGTGACACAATCGTTGATGGTAAAGCGCACTAGTTTATTAAGCCTATTCACTTAAAAAACTTAGGAATAGGAAGGATGGCAGCAGTTGAGCCAGGTGATGCAATGATAAACCCAAGACCAACACGACTAACGATGCTGCGCCAGAGGGAGATTGATCTGGAGACTCTCCACGACCAATCTCCCGACACAACAACATTTGGCGCATCGTACCCGGCACACATTGCCACACAATTACTGATCAGACCTGTACGGCTTCACCAGACATCATGCCGGAACACGACGAATCACTTGGCGGCAAGATTTTGTCTGGTGGTTGGTAACTTCTGCCGGCAGCCGATGTTATGGCCTACCACCGAGAAATAATAATAAAGAGAATAATGTAGAGTCATGTGTTTTTTAATGAACAGATAGCTGTGCTGCATGGGAATTTGTTCCACCTCTTCTCCTCTTTTCTTCCTAGCGAAAGTGGTGAAATGCGGGAATGAAATGAAATGTAATATTGACATTCAAAAAGTGTTGATCCTCAGCCTAATTTTAATTAATGACTTTTGATTTTGAATGCTTACAGTAAGTACATTCTGATTGTACCATATTCAGCGCTAAATGTAAGCAACCATTGTGGGACCGGTCTTAGAATAGTACCAACCCATATCCTCCCGCGGGTGTCGTAAGAGGCGACTAAGAGAACTCTCACCAGGGAAGCGGGCAGCGGCGCTTCTTCTGTGGAATATCATATTACCGCGATCCCCGACCCACCTGCAAAGGGTGGGTTATGGCAAACCCTCCAAAGCAATGAAAGCCTTGGGGAGAACTTTGTCCAGCAGTGGACCTCTATAGGCCGAAGAAGAAGTCGAAGAAATGTAAGTAACTATAAATAATACTAAAATGTTAACAACCTATCCATTTTATATGCTTACTAAAACATCACTTACTCTTAACTTTAATGGCATGACGAATGCATAATAAAGTGAGAATTAAGTGTTTTTAATCCTCATAAAACTCATAAAAATAGAAGGACATTAACTGGCTCGACCGTAAAGAGAGCGCATAAAAACGATATAGTCTGTCCACCCCCAGGGGAAAGTGTCAGCGCAATAATATGGAAGATACCTTCATATAATAGACCCCGGCTTTAAGCGTTCATAAAAAAATATTTTTCGTGAATATTTTATTCATATTTTTGGATAAATGTGGTATCCGTAAGAAAAGACCTGACGGAAAGTGTGATGTGCTTGTGAGAGTAATAAAACGGATGGGGAAAATATCTTGCGTGTATTTAAAGTACACTACCTTTACATATATGTATGTACCTACTTATTTTCACCTTGTATCATCATCATCATCTCAGCGTTTGTCCCGGTCGCATCCGCAGCTTTCGCGTTGGAGCCCGGGGTCCGCTTTCCTGCACATTCTCCTCCATTTCGCACGATCTTTAGCATCCTGTGGTAAGAGCTTGTTGGCACGCATATCATCTCTTACAACATCAAGCCAGCACTTCTTTGGTCTACCTCGCTTGTTCCGGCCCGGCGGAGGCGCCATGGCAAGACATTTGTTACTCACGTAACCTGCCGGTGTATTTTCACCTTGTATAGTGACACTAAATAGACAGCCTCCGTGGTGTAGCGGTAGCGAACGCGGCCGTTTCGCAAGGAGGCGCAGGTTCGATCCCCACACAGTGTAAATATTTGTATGCGTGAATATTTGCACTGGTCTGGTCGTCCCTTTGAAAGCACGTTAAGCCGTTGGTCCCGGTTGTCATACGAACATCTAGTGGCAGTCGTTACGGTTTGTTGGAGCCCTCAAAAGTCTAACAATTGGTTTAACTGCCATGCTTAGATATCGCCTTCGGGTTGTGGAGGTCAGACGGCAGTCGCTTCACGGAAAATATCGATGTTTAGCCGAAATCAGCAGTTAGACTGATAAAGCGAACCCCAGACTCCAAAGCTGAAAAAGCTACGGATGCGACTAGGATTAACGCTGAGATGATGATGATAAAAACGTAATAATACATAAGTGCTGAGTCCATATTTCTAAGATTACTTTGCAATAGCCAGCTGTCGAAATATTTGGTCTGAATACCTCGAAATTTAAATACGGTGAGTATCTATGAGTTAAAAATATACCTAATTTCTCTACCTTTTTGACCTTGATTGTGAATAAGTTGATTGCAACTAGGTTAATTACGGAAATTGGCTTTCTAGTTATCCTGAAGATCAGCCCTCATCCACAACCCGTCTTTACCCACCGTTGGGCGTATGCCTCTCTCTCTGTTTTTTCTTGTGCCAATATGTACGCTCCTATAAGAGCAGAAAATTCGCAAACCTGACAATGTATTTTCACGCTAAAACGACTAAACAGATTTGAATAACATGTGACACATATGAAGACTATGACCTGGACTAAAATATCGCATTCGCAGACAGAATCGATTTTTAGGCCGGAAAAAAAAGTAATCTTGCAGTAACTTTTAAATTATAAGGACGTGTAATTTGATGAGGACTGGTTAAAAAGATAATTGTGTCGAAAAAGGAGATGGGATGTTTTTAAAGATAAAGATAATTTTATTTTGCAAACATGGATAAAATAGATGGCAAAAAATAAATGTATATATAAAGGCAGGTTCAGCCTTTATTTTTGATTAAGAAATCATCAAATAACCTCTCCCTTTCAGGGCTGAGCGGAAGGGCATGTCAGACTTTTACTGACAAAAACCTACCCGTGTTCCTTCACTTGTATGTGGGCTAGGGCTCACGGTATATCTTTCGAATCGAAGGCCCTGGCAGACATCGGTCCTAGTGGACCACGTCACGATGTGCTGACATCTCTCTGAAGGGCTCGTGGAACACAACGCTCCGTCGACCCAAACCTGGTTGCTTCTGGGCGGCTACCCATTGCTCGCAGGAATCAAAACAAGTAAGCTCGCAAGTGAATACAATACAGTTTTAGTTGGCAGTTGGTTGTTGTCAAACCAAATGCTGAAGCCGTCTCCTAAATGACACCTTTATTTATATTTTAAGTTACTAAATACTTAATCCATGACCTACGGTCTTCACGTCATATTATGTCACCGTTTCATTCCCGAACATTTACGAAATATATTTTTAAATTAAAAAATATATTCTGTTATTAAACCACGTTATATTTTTAAGCGATTTCACGCTATCTGGTTTTAAAACTCAATGTTCCAGTTTAAAAAGATTTTTTTATTACCACGGGTATAATCCACAACATTTATTTTTTTTATTTTGATAAACTATGTTATATTAAGATAGTAATGCAGTTATTAAGTTTTCCAGCTTTCATTTTATTTTTGCGGACATTTACATAAAAATTGAATAAAAGGAAGCAATTTTAATTTGATATCAGATAGCCATCCGTACGTTATAAAGCAGCTCTTACGAAGAATTAATAAAATTGCGTTCACATCGTTCCTACAATGTTCAAGATATAATTTCTTTTTGCACGGAAATCTTTTTTTCAGTCGGAAATAATTACGCCAAATTTAATTTATAAGTTGACCTTTTATTATATTAAATGTGGACCCTAAGTGTACTAAAAAGTATACAGAGTGGTGCTGACAATACGACAATAAATCAAAACACGACCAATGCTGGTTCATAGGAATAATTCTAAACAATAGAAAAAAACTTAGCATCAAAAATAAAAAAAAAAATGAAAATTTCAAACGAACTAACTCGCATGAAATTGCAAATGGAATAGAAGATCCTTTAAAAATATTGTATCACTGACCTCCGATCGGCGACAGCGCTATCCTGTATCGACTTGCTTTCTTCGCGCCATTATTATTAAAGTTTGGTATTGCAGGATACGGCGGTCATTAACCTGGAAGCGCTTCCTTATGAACATGTACAGTCAAGACCAAAAGTCGAGTTGCAATCTCACAAAACTATAGCCAAGCAATACTAGTTGTAGTTACGACCTTCTTCTATAATAAAGTTTGATACACACTCATACACTTTGACAACTTGCTGCCCGCTTATGATTGTTAGGTACTACTTACTAATTTCAACGTTCACAGTAAGCGTTTCAATGGCCTAGCTGTTTTCGCCTTGATAGGCGTTCAAGGTGGTTCGAGTTCAAATCCAATAACTTACAAAATATTTTTTAAATGTTTATTGGTGAGTTAAGAAAGCTGACAACAAAAATATCTAAAAATACCAATCCGCAACTTAAAGATGATACTTTCTTTTAAGATTTTTTCTATATTAGAGTCATTATAAAAAGATAATAATAATAATAATAAGTTTATTTCATATAAAATTGTCTTACATTACATGTCAAGGAGTCTCCATTTAGGCATAGAGATGCCTGTAGTTGAAGGCTCCGTTAATTGGAAATATGAAAGCAACAAAAAGGGAAACGAGAAAAATAACAATAAATAACAAAATGCTATTAATTGTATGAGTGCGTGCGTGTGGGAGGTGAGTGTGTGTGTGTTTGTGTGTGTGTGAGAGAGAGTGAGTGAGTATTTGCGTGCGTGAATAAATAAATGTTTCTGTTCAATTTAATGACACTATTAGGTCACTGGTTGCAAAAGTCCCTCTGTAGCATCGTAACTTAAATTATGTAGCCAGATTGTTAATTCTTTTTTGCATTGCAATAATTTTTTATCATAGACATATATGACTTTATTAATCTTATTATATAAAAAGGATGAGCGTTTTTTGAATTGCCTGCTAGCAAATTCGGTATTAGTTTTGGGAACCTTTAGTATGCAGTATTTATTTCTTTTTTTTAGTATCTTAGCATCGTATGGTGTCTCTTTGTGCGTTTTGAGCATAATATGTAGAATGTATAATTTTCTCACTGATAGTAGATTACATAATTCGTAAAGCTTTTTAGTAGAAAATATTCTTTTTTTGAAGTACATCACTTTTATTATCGCTCTCTGGGCACGTTCTAATTCAAGAAATCTAGATTTCACTGCTCCTCCCCATATAGATATGCAATATATCAAAACAGACTGGACCAACGATACATAAATTTCATTTAATAAATTTCTTTGATTGTCATTATTTTTATTTTCATTTATTCTCCCCGGTACAACACATCTCAACTCCCTGAATATCCAGATCAGTTTGCGTACTCTGGTTATGACCTGTTCTAGTTGAGGATGCCATGAAAGACGCTGGTCAATGATAACTCCTAGATACTTTGTTTGGGTAACTTGTTGGATAATAGGGCAATTGGTGCAAGTTTCTGTAGTAGTTTCACACATATGGATTCTTAAATTAAATTCTTTTCCTGGTTGAAATTGATTGTAAATATTAAAACAAATGTAGTTGGTTTTGCTAGTGTTCAACGTGAGAAGGTTTTTTTTTAACCAAGTTGTAATAAGAGCTAAACCTTCTTCTGCACAGTTTTTAACTTCATCCCATGTTTTACCTGAGAAGACGACAGTTGTATCATCGGCGTATGAGAATACTTTAGCATTATGAATCTTCATGTTGCAGAGGTCATTAATGTAAATTAAAAAAAGTGTGGGTCCTAGTACACTTCCTTGGGGTACGCCGTATGACACATCCACATCCTCACTGACAGTTTTATTAAGTTTCACTTTTTGCATTCTACCGGAAAGATAATCCTTAAAAAGTGCAAGTGGTATTCCACGAATTCCAATTGCTTCAAGTTTTTGTAGAATAATGGAAGTAGAGACGGTGTCAAAAGCTTTTTTTAGATCCAGAAAGGCAGCCATACATTTGTTTCCTTGGTCAAGTTGTTCGGTTACTAAAGAAGTTAATGCTATTAACTTCTTTAGTAACCGAAGGACGAAGGTAGCTGTCGAGACAAGTGAAACGAAACGACAATATTTACCGTTGAATAAAGATTTAAATCGTGCGAAGAGGGAGGTTGCGTTTGTGGAGTCTTATCGAGCTAAACAAAAAAAAAAAAAACTATTTATAACAATCACAGTGCAGAAGTGTCCTACAGAGTATTTTAAATATATACCATTATTATATATCTTAATAACGGACTTTAAACCATCTCTAAAGTAATTTAGCTAAGTGACAGTAATATGTTCGGTTGACTTAATGGCTAACAGATGTCGCCTTTTGCAATTTCAATACAAATTACTTTTGGTAAATTATAAAAACAATAATTTCGGAATTCGATAAGAAATAAGTTCGTTAACTTTTGAAGTAAGAAAGCGCTTGAAGATTTTAATCTCATGCCATCAAACTCCGAAAAAAGTCACTGCAGGATGGCAGCACTGGTACCATGCTATACACGCAAAAAAAATGTAAATGTAATAAGCACTATTTTATGTTCTAAGTATAGATTATGATTGTAATAATATTCAGGTTAAGCTTCAATCCTCTTTTCTTTGAGAAAATGAATAATTAAGCTATAACGTCTTTAATCATAATATATGTATAATATTATAATTTTCATATCTAACAACCAAAAATGTTTTTTTTTGTATTTTTTACCATAACAATATCATAAGTTTGTCAAGGATTACTTTTATATAAAATATTACAATGCTGCCGTTTCAACGTTTGTTTCATTCGTTAGTATATCTATACCGAATAATATATAACTTTATAATATACTGCATTATAATATGCTTATTGTTTTATTATTGTATATTGTTTTATTTTTATATATTTTTATTTAAACATATAAAAAAGATCTTTTTTGGTAAAAATATTCAATAAATTTTCCTATTCGTTTAAATATTATTTGCAAACATTTTTACTTTAAAATACAAATCAATTATCATAATTTTAAATTATATGAAACAACAAAAAGATTTGTCATTCTTAAGGATTGAACCCACAATCGCTCGCTTATGATAGCACCATTGTTAAGTGCGGCCGCTAACTTAACTTCAAATAAAGCAACGAAATTTTGCATTACTTTAAAGAAAGACGAAGACTGCGATAAAAAAAAATAATGCGGTAGTGTGCGTGGCCGGTTTAGCGCAGGCGACAGTAGTCTCTAAGGTGGGAATGGACTTCTACAGCTGATTGTATATCATGTAGAAAATTTGAAAAATTAAAAATAATTTCCTGTGATTAAACTAATGGACATTTTTATATGATTTTTTATGGGTAGACTGAGAATGTGTTGAGGTACACGATGTTTAATTTATTGTCGTATTGTTAGCACCACTCTGTACTTATAGTTTGACTTTGCTGATACTTGGTTCCACAATGGTTTTGTTATCATAATGACTATTACAGATAATTTATTCTGTAAAAATGTCAACTTGGAAACTTGGGAAAGTGAGCTGTGTTGGAATGGTTCACTATAAGCTAACTTCACATAAGTTTCCACACAGAGATTTTCACAGAACAGCAAAGTGGTTGTCAAGAAAATTCATTCTTGAACCTGTCAGTCTCATAAAGACGAATATTATGCTTAGCGAATTTGATCTTTATTAGCTACTTGAAATGTCGCAGTTTCGAGTGTCAGGAACGCATTCTGTCGACAGCCAGATTATTAGTAGATATAAAAGGTTAACAACCAAGGTCATGTTGCTATTAAAAATGCATTTTTGAACCCGTGATTCGATTCCCACAGCACTGTTTTATCACTGCGTTTTGCTCAAAACCAAATAAAAAATATATAAAACATAATGATGTAGGTTCTACGCAATTGAGCACGACTTGATAAATAAATGTTTGCGCTATCGATACATCAATATCGTAACCGAGTTATTAATCGATTCTTTTTCATCGTTAACTGATACATGTGTTTTTGGGAGACATATTGGTACACCAGTATAACCGAATTATCGTGACATTCGATGACGGTGTCAGTTTGATTATACCGCCCCAGTTTCCGAATTATGTAATTATTAATGTATTAATTATTTAATCAGCCTATAATGTTCCCACTGTTGGGATACAGGCATTGAAGGGTGTAGGCCATAATCTACCACGCTGGACCAGTGCGGATTAGTAGATGTCACATGTCTTTGAAGTTTTTGGCTCCAGAACATTCGATGTTTTCCTTTACCATTTTGAGAGCAGCGGTGATGAATTAATTTACACAAAGTAAAGCCGGTGTCGCCGACATAGCTGAGAGGATTAGCAAGGTGAAGTGGCAATGGGCTGGTCACATATGCCGCAGGGCCGACAACCGTTGGGGTAAACGAGTCCTTGAGTGGAGACCGCGTCTCAGCAAACGTAGCGTAGGACGCCCTTGGGCGAGATGGAGCGACGACATTAAACAGGTAGCTGGCGGAGAACTGTCCCGGATCGAGCTTCTTGGCGTGCCATGGAAGAGGCCTATGCCCAGCAGTGGACGAGTAGAGGCTGATGATGATGAAAGCATCTGTTGGGGCTCGAACCTACGAGGTACAACTTGTAAATCGCGGTCGATGCCATTAGACCACAGCTGCTCAGAGACAAGACAAGTTTGTTACATACAATTTACAAATCGACAAACTTTGGAAATCTACCTACCTAGACAAAATTACTCTAAAGAAGTTGGAATGAAATTGCGTGCCAAAAGTTAAATTGGAAAATGATACAGGTAATTTGGATTATCAAGGGATTGGGTTGGTAAACCTTATAAATATTTTCTTTTATCAGGCCTACCAAAACCCTATTAATAATCTCGTCGGAAACGAAAGTGACCGTTCCGTGAGTTTGCGGATGTTGCGACCTTTTTATAATATGGATATGGATTACTCGCACGAGCAATCAATTCGGTTCTTCTTTTCGCACATACTATCCGTACTAATATTATAAATGCGAAAGTAACTCTGTCTGTCTGTCTGTCGGTCTGTCTGTCTGTCTGTCTGTCTGTCTGTTACGCTTTCCCGCTTAAACCTCTCAACCGATTTTGATGAAATTTGGCACAGACAGTCTTTGGACCCTGAGAAAGAACATAGGCTACCTTTTATCCTATTTATTATTTTATATTTTCCCGAGGGAAATCTAAAAAGCGCGATATAACCGAACTCCACGCAGGCGAAGCCGCGGGCGGAAAGCTAGTAATATATAAAGCTGAAGAGTTTGTTTGTTTGAACGCGCTAATCTCAGGAACTACTAGTTCGATTTGAAAAAGTATTTTTACGTTAGATGGGCCATTATTGCAGGAAGTCTTTAGGCTATATGCTGCGACCAATAGGAGCGGAGCATAACTAACTCCACGTGAATGAAGTCGCTTGCGGCCGCTAGTGTACAATACAAATAATGTGAAAACCTGTCTTTTTATCGACATTGTCGCGCGAGTAATTCATATAAACGAACGCGTCGACTCGCTCAACTGACGCTTTTACTTAGGACGCGAGGTATAAGAAGTACCTTTACAATTTGATGTCTAATTTCCTTAATCCTTTTTGGCTTCGTAGAGAACATTTTTATAGTTTTGTCAAAGAAATCACAGATGAAAATAACAAAGAATTATATTTTTGTCATTGGGAATGGACGAAATGTAGTTCGAATAGGTAATTATTTAACAAACCAAGAAAAAATCTAGTTAAACATAGACGAAACCAAAATCGTTTTGCCCGGACAGACTGCACGGAAGGCACTAGAAGACGTTAACTTGAGATCGAAGTGAAATTGAGTTTAGAAATAAAGTTAGGCTTCACCAAAGTTAAATCAGCCATTGGAAGGTGAGAACCGGGAGAAGTCTCTCCGATAACGGCGGCATATAGTTTTAAAAGGATTCCGCCTTTTACGTATTAGCTGTAGTAAATTAAATGACAGCGTCCATGGCGTAGCGGTAGCGACCGCTGCGGCTGCGCAAGGAGGCGCGAGTGCAAATATTTGTATGGATGAATATGAATATTTTCACTGGTCTGGTCGTGCCACAGAAAGCACGTTAAGCCGTTGGTCTCGGTTACCATACGAAAATCCAATGGCAGTCGTTACGGTTTGTTGGAGGCCTCAAAAGTCCAACAATAATTGGTCTAACTACAATGCTTCAATATCGCCATCGGGTTGTGGAGGTCAAACGGTAATCGCTTCAAGAAAAATATCGAAGTTTAGCTAAATGAGCAGTTAGACTGGTAAAGCGGACCCCAGACTGCAAAGTTAAAAAGCTTCAAATGCTACTGGGATTAGCGCTGAGATGATGATGATGATGATGAGCTGTAGTAAATAAAATACTTTTTTCTCTGTATAATCTTGTGATCAGTATCCTGACTGAAAGCAGGTATACCTAGTGTATGCCGATTTTAGGGTTGGAAATATCTATTGTTAGAAATATTTTCCATATTGAACTCGTGGGTTATTGCCGCCAAGAACCAGCGTCCTGTGCTACTTCAATCGACTAATGCAGTCAGGCATAGTAAGCTGCTCAGCTAGATGGATTGGATGGTTTTTCAGTCCACTTTTGTATTTCCCAATATAGCTTTTATTTTTTCCTTTACAGTAGGTAATTTTAGCTGTTCGTGTACTTCTCCTTCGTGAGTTCTCTAAGAACCTACCAAACTTTGAATTTCTTAGGCTGATAAGGCTTATACTATGTGTCAGGGCACTGCTTAGGTTTAGGGCAATTTATTTTAAGATGTTCGGTCGGGCTTGCGGATGGCAAGCAGTGGGCGGCTCACCGCCTGTAAAGGGCCAAGCCCCGGTCGATGGCGCGTTGTGTTTCACGCCCGCCTCAAAGAGGTGTCAGCACATCGTGACGCTGTCCAAGAAGACTGCTATCAAGGCCACAGGTTGTTTGAAAGGAACCGTGTTCCCTGGCGCACAGGTAAGTGAAGGAACACACATGGGTTTAGTCAGTAAAAGTCTGACACGCCCTTCCGCTCCACCAGAGTGGTAGAGGTCACTAGATGATTTTCCATCCTTCTTCTTCTTCAGCCTATAGAGGTCCACTGCTGGACAAAGGCCTCACCCAAGGCTTTCTACGATGACCGGTCTTGTGCTGCCCGTATCCATCGGCTTCCCGCTACCTTCACCAGGTCATGGGTCCACCTTGTAGGGGTCTCCCTACGCTGCGTCTTCCGGTACGTGGCCGCCACCCCAGAACCTTACTGCCCTATTGGCCATCGGTTCTACGGAAACACGGTTCACCGGTCAAAAGGATATACGTATGTTGTAACGTTGGAAATTAAATAAAGATATTATAGTATCTCCATTGCATTATTTATTTATTGAAATTTCCAACACACATATAATAAATAAAATAATAAGAAAGGTTCTGTTACGTATGCTCCTTCATTTACAGAAGACCACAGCATGCACATATAACTAGGTGTAAATACGACGAAAATAAAAATACAGAAATAAGTTATGAATATCATTGATATAATATTAAACAGATATGATATGCTCTAAAAAAATAACCAAAATAAATGTGTCGATCGGAGCAGCAGCACACACATGCAATTTTTTTATTCTGCGTACATTTCACACGTTGGCACAGTGTGGGTGAGATGGGGCGCAATCTAAAGCATAGAGAAGAAAAAGATGGCTAGTGTTTGTTGTTTGCGCTTAAATAGAATCGACGAAAACTAAAGCGACTTGCTGGACTTACCTCCTTTTGTACGCTTCATTTTCAGTGCGCTAGTGTCGTGTCTACCTTAGTTTAATATTATATCAATGATGAATATTAATATAATATTTAAGTGACGACATGGTTGGTGCAGTGGTTGAGTGATTGACTGCGCTTCGTGTCGAGGGTTCCATCCCAGCTCAGAACAAATATTTGTATGGCCTATGTAGTAGTTGTCTAGCTGTTTCTGTATGTGAGATTAAATGTTAGTAAACGCACCCACGATACAGGGGTAATTCCTAGTGTGGGTCAAGGTTTATAAGAATAAAAATAAATATTTAATAATTATGAATAAAAATTTGGTGAGAGATGCCAAAATCCAGTTGAATAGCTGTGAAATAGCTGATGCCTATTTCCAGCAGTGGAATGCTATAAGGCTGAACTCTATCAAAATAAAAACCCGAATCCTGTCAAATTAAGATGTTCCATAGACAGTTTAGACGCGATAATAAACATGGCGGCCAAAAATACATCATTTTACGCCAAGGGCGGACTAATTTGAGAGCTCTAAACTAATATTTTATCTTCTGTCCTTTTCTTAATGAAATAAGAAAGAAAAGAAGCACTGAACTTAAATTTAATTAGAATCAAAAAACCTAACATCGAGTTTATGCTTTTATCAAACTCAGTCCTAGAATTGGTCCTACAAAAACATCCCATTTTTATTTCCCTGAAATTTTCTGACATAAACAAACGAGAAAGGAAAACTCGACAAATTGAATCTGTGCCATATTTACATAAAATGTCAATGGAATCAAGGGAACGCATGCCAATCTAATCCTATGCAATTGGGGTGAAGAAAGCGAAAAAGTTGGCTTACCGTTCTGAAATATTCAATCAAACTTTGGCCCTACCTGGTAAAAGTTCGCACTTTTGGATACACGAGAACGTCAAGCTTTGTTGAGCAATGATACTGTGGATATGATTGTTAACATCTGTAATGTAACAGTGTATTAACAGTATTATTTTTTGGTAGTTTATAACCACTTAAAGTCAATGAACATGGATAAAACGAAGGTCATGTCAAATGTCCATGTTGCGCCATCACCGGTTTATCTTGGAAGCTCCATCCTTGAAGCTTTAGATTAATACTAATCTTCAACTATCCTAGATGTACATTGTACTATCAGCTGTAGAAGTCCATTCTCACCTTAAAGACTACTGTCGCCTGCGCTAAACCGGCCACGCACACTAACGCATTATTTTTTTTATCGCAGTCTTCGTCTTTCTTTAAAGTAATGCAAAATTTCGTTACTTCATTTGAAGTTAAGTTAGCGGCCGCACTTAACAATGGTCTATCATAAGCGAGCGATTGTGGGTTCGATCCTTAATAATGGCAAATCTTTTTGTTGTTTCATATAATTTAAAATTATGATAACTGATTTGTATTTTAAAGTAAAAATGTTTGCAAATAATATTTAAACGAATAGGAAAATTTACTGAATATTCATACCAAAATAGGTTTTTATTATATGTTTTAGTTTACTATAGATGTAATATAATAAAAAATATATAAAAATAAAACAATAAGCATATTAATGCAATATATTATAAGGTTATATATTATTCGGTATAGATATACTTATACTAATAAATGAAACAAACGTTGAAATGGCAGTAGGTATTGTAATATTTTATATAAAAGTAATCCTTGACAAACTTATGATATTTGTGATGTATGTATTGAGGGTAGATTTAGATTTATATTTTATGTTAAGATCTTTGTAGGTAGTAAGTTCGTCTTGTGTCTGCGATTACAAGTAATTAAGAACGGACGTGTTTTAATTGCTATCCCGCTAGACAGTGCTCCCTAGTCCTACCGGATTTCTCAATATTATTATGTTAAAAAATATAAAAAAACATTTTTGGTTTTTAGATATGAAAGTTATAGTATTATATTCTATCATTAAAGAGGTTATAGCTTAATTATTCATTTTCTTAAAGAAAAGAGGATTGAAGCTTAACCTGAATATTATTACAATCATAAAATAATCTATACTTAGAACACAAAACAGTGCTTATTACATTTACAATTTTTTTGCGTGTATAGCATGGTACTAGTGCTGCCATCCTGCAATGCCTTTTTTTGGAGTTTGAAGGCATGAGATTATAATCTTCAAGCGCTTTCTTAGTTCAAAAGTAAACGAACTTATTTCTTATCGAATTCCGAAATTATTGTTTTTTTAATTTACCAAAAGTAATTTATATTGAAATTGCAAAAGGCGACATCTGTTAGCCATTAAGCCAACCGAACATATTACTGTCACTTAGCTAAATTACTTTACGAGTTGGTTTAGAGTCTGTTATTAAGATATATAATGGTATATATTTAAAACACTCTGTAGGACACTTCTGCACTGTGATTGTTATAAATTGTTTTTTTTTTTTTGTTTGTTTAGCCAGTATATTTTTAAACCACAAATGCAACCTCCCTTCTTCGCACGTTTCAAAGGTTTATTCAACGGTAAATATTGTTGTTTCGTTCCACTTATCTCGACACATAAGCCATCTTCGTCCTCCAACCTCTTGACTTTGGCTTACAGTATTTCTCTAAAACAATAACAATTTTATTACACACTTGCAACAAGCGGTTGGTTTGCATCTTACCCAAATAATAATAGAAACAACTTACACAAAAGCCGGTTTCATATTATGATATTTGAGATATATTGCTGCATATGCCTGCATATTGATTAAAAAAGTAAAACTAATAACATGAACTCGTAACTATATGTTCACCAACCAACAACAGCTAAGTAATATTATTTGAGTTATTGTAGTTAATAATAGTTATTGCAGGTAGTGGAATATTTTTTGTTCAGTTTGTTTCAAATCTACCGTCATCTTTTTATAATGACTCTAATATAGAAAAAATCTTAAAATAAAGTATCATTGTTAAGTTGCGGATCGGTATTTTTACATATTTTTGTTATCAGCATTCATAACTCACCAATAAACATTTCAAAAATATTTTGTAAGTTATTAGATTTCAACTCGAACCACCTTGAACGCCTATCAAGGCGAGAACCGCTAGGCTATTTAAACACTTACTGTGAATGTTGAAATTAGTAAGTAGTACCTAACAATCATAAGCGGGCAGCAAGTTGTCAAAGTGTATGAGTGTGTATCAAACTTTATTATAGAAGAAGGTCGTAACTACTACTAGTATGACTTGGCCATAGTTTTGTGAGATTGTAACTCGACTTTTGGTCTTGACTGTAGATACGTACATCTAGGATAGCTGACCAAATCGATAGTTCCGGCTTCAAGGACGAGGTGTTTCGATGGATCAGACTTGGCTGGGCAGCGTTTGGTAAGTTACAAAATACCTCAGCGAAAAAAAGACAAAAGTCTTTAATCAATGTGTGTTACCAGTGATGACATATGGATCAGAAACGAGGTCCCTCACTATGACCCTTTTAAGAAAGCTCAAACCAGAGAGCTGTGGAAAGAGCTATGCCTTAGCATAGCCGTCCTTCCTGATTCGATTACATAGAGACACAGAGAGCGTAGAGAAACACCTATGTTTCTCTACGTAATCGAATCAGGAATGAGAAGATTCTTAGAATAATGAAAGTCGCCAACATAGCCCAACGGATTAGCTCTTTGAAGTGACAGTGGGCGGGGCACATAGTACGTAGAGCCAATGGCCGGTGGAGCAGAAGGGCTCAATGTTGATCACGTACCGGCAAGCGCAGCATCGGACACCCACCGATTAGGTGGTGGCCTGACCAAAATCGCAGGGAGGCGCTGCAAGCAGGCCACCTTCACCGGTCTTATTGGAAATCCTTGGGGGAGGTCTATATCCAGCTGTAGACTTCCTGTGGCTGACATGATGATGACAAGTCAATGCCCGTACCTTCACTCACGTGTCTTTTAGTCATACGGGCACCGTTTCCCTTATTCATAAACTCACAACTAAATATCACTATAGCCCTGTTAAATTAATTAGCCCGCGTAAATTGACGTATTTCGTATTGTTAGGTTTCGAAATAATTACTAAATCCATAGTTTGTCTTTGTCGATTATTATGACATTAAGTTCCATTTACTGGCAACACTACAAAAAAAAGGCGGTTGGTAGATGACGGTTGAGAAGGCGGGAGGAGACTCGGCCTATTTGCTCGGGGCCAGCATCGAAGGCGGACGTTTTGGACTTGTTGAGAATAGTTATATCATAGTTATAGTTATAGTATATCATCTTTTTCTCTTTTTTCTTACTCCTCCGCTATTCTTTTCTGATTAATTTCGTTGCGGGACCCAAGACAGTTGAATCGTTTCTCCGGGACTCGTCGAGCTTCATTGCTCGGCGTTTTTCTGGCGGTCTCCACTGTTGATTCTGGCTTTCAGGAGTTGCAGTGGGTTGGGAATAGTGTGGCAGGCTTTTCCCAAAAAAAAAAATAGTATATCATCTTCCTGTAAGTAATTGTTGTGAGATAATAATTATACACTACCCATAATTCATGTGAGTATTATTGTATTACAGTATATTAATCGCGTCTAAACTGTCAATGGAGTATTTTAATTTGACAGGATTAAATTAATATTTTATCTTCTGACCTTTTTTCTTATTGAAATAGAAAAAAAAAGATACCTAGGTACACTCAACTTAAATTTACTGTGTCGACTGAAATGTACAATTCGGGTAAATTTTGCCAGTTACATCATTAATCTTTTAATGGCTTATTTATTGTTATTAACAATTCATAGAAGCTAGTTCAGTTCAGAAGAAGAAATATCTAAGTTTCGCCTTTCGTTATACTGGTAAAGCGGACCCCAGACTCCAAAGCTGAAAAGGCTTCGGATGCGACTGGGATTGGCGCTGGGATGATGATGATGAATGTTAGCAAAAGTGAACCTGAAGTTGTCTGCAGTTTTTAAAGACCTGGTACAGACAAATTCAAAGGCGAGAGGGACGATAAGAAAACGGAATAGCGCTATCTTCCTCTCACGGTTTATTCATAGTAAGGGCGCCGAACAAAGGAGTTACGGCCAGTATTTTGGTAAGAAAAAAATCCTAATTATGTTTTATACGACTGACTAAATAAAAACCTGTTATGTTTTAGGGTTTGTGTGTGTTTGTGTGTTCCACCTTTATTGATCGATCATTACTTCTATGCCGTATCATTAGAAGAATTGTGTTATTCTGGTTAACATAGGTTGGAGTAGATTAACAAAAATATATAAGAAACAGAGAAAATAATGTTTTTTTACAAGAAATTACTACGTAGGTAGGTATAGTATTATTTTGTAGAGCTTTTTTCGTACATAAAAATATAACAGTAATAATTATTATGTATTCGTTCACTAAGTAACAAAAATAAAATTATCTTTAGTAGAACTTGTGCTCTGGCAAAAATATCGAAAAAATAATTAAAACATATACCTGCCTCCAATCGACAAAAAACAATTAAAGCTAACTATTATTTAACTATTATTATTATTACTATACTATAATTATTGTATTTTACCATCAGCAATTGCATCACTGCTTACCATCAGGCGGGATAGCGGTCAAGCACTAGTTTGTATCGTCTTAAAAAAAGGTTTTATAAATGATTTTGCCCAAAAAGAGTCATATTATGCTTTCATGCTCACGTATGTCTGATGAATATCCAAAAACTGTAACCACTTAGTTCCTTCGCGGCTACATGTTAGAGCTTTGTCGTGATACGCAAGTTATGAACACCGAGCAAGATCGGTGTTTAATAAAAGAAAATTTGACAACTTATTCCCTTGATAACAGGATTACGTTGACTTAGGTATAGAAAAAATTAGGAATTTTCACCAGTGGCGAAGGGTGAAATTTTGACAAAGGGAAGCCGGTCCAAAAAAATAAACACTTAAACACTTACCTACTGCAGGATATCTTGAATAATATTGCCGGTAGAATAATATAAGCCATAATAACAAACAAAATCCACAGTATTTAACCAAATCTGCGATTAAATTACCTTACAGAATCAGTCACAGTTTAAATAACACAAATATTAAAATATAACAAACGAAATTATCACGCACCAGTGGTATAGCAACATGTCACATACTAACAATAATTTATTTTCAACCTTACGAAATGGAACACGAAAATATGCCAAAATAAAAAGAATATGACTTGCGAAGGATTTCATTATAACGCTAATTCTTTTTAATTTTGTCGTGTTTTCTTTCTCCCGTGCCGTGCTTCAATAACAATAATTTCTTTGTCTCTTTCTAATAGAGGAGAGGAGAGAACTGCAACCCGGTCGCGAATAGCCTATCTTTCTTTAAATTTTACGTACAGTTAGCGAGCATTAGAAAGAGATGGTGACACGCTCTGTCTCTTTTCGCCTCATAGTAAAACGTTGGCCGAGATAAGCTGTAATTCGTCGAGTTACCTTTACGACTATAAAATGAAATGTGATACTTAGGGTATTGCTAAGAATTACTATTGCTATTGTAAATCGCGCAGGCATTTAATTAATAATACTTTGTTAATGAAATAGAATGTAAATACTTTTGTATGAATATGGAACTGATTTTTGAAAGGTAACCCGGTGGGAATCGGCTTGTATGGACTCTTCGCCACTGATTTTCACAAGATTTTCTTTAGGGATCATGATGTAGAATTTAATATTGATTTTTTTGATTTTATTCACAAACTAAGCTAAATTCAAATGTTATTCCGTGGTGCTTCAATCTGGGCTTCTCCCAGTTGCAATAATGTCCCTTTGTGCCGATTGACCTAGCTCTGTCTCCTGCTTGTTATTTAGGGAAGTGGACAAAATATCTTTTTCTTACTCCTCCGCTATTCTTTTCTGATTAATTTCGTTGCAGGACCCAAGACAGTTGAATCGTTTCTCCGGGACTCGTCGAGCTTCATTGCTCGGCGTTTTTCTGGCGGTCTCCACTGTTTATTCTGGCTTTCAGGAGTTGCAGTGGGTGGGATAATGTGTGGCGGGTTTTGTCCTATAATAAAAACTAAGCTAAATGATAGTAAGTAGTGTAGGGACGTGCGGATTGCCTGCGTAGGCCAATCCGCACCGAACAAGAGCTGAACAGCGGCGAGTTCCGGAGACTCAGCATGGTCGCACACTTATAATCCTTCTACCTATTATTGGAATCAATTGTAACAGCAAATACCTACTTGGGACCCATTAACTTGATCAAATGTTATTCCGTGGTGCTTGGCAATCTGGGCTTCTCCCAGTTGCAATAATGTCCCTTTGTGCCGATTGGCCTAGTTCTATTCTGTCTCCTGCTTATTATGGAGGGAAGTGGAAAAAATATCTTTTTTCTTACTTCTCCGCTATTCTTTTCTGATTAATTTCGTTGCGGGACCCAAGACAGTTGAATCGTTTCTCCGGGACTCGTCGAGCTTCATTGCTCGGCGTTTTTCTGGCGGTCTCCACTGTTGATTCTGGCTTTCAGGAGTTGCAGTGGGCTGGGAACAGTGTGGCGGGTTCTTTATAATCCTTCTGATATTTCTCATAACATTGTATTAGGGAAACGTGAAAGTACAGTACATTTTCAGTGAAGACGAGTTTTATTTATATTCAGAGTCGTACACCCCTAAAGTAGTATTTAAAAATTAAAGTAATGTATCCAATAAAAATCTTTACTGCAGTAGCAGAACTTACTCAGTAACAATGTGTAGTGTTAGGGTCACCAAGATATAGGTAGGCGGTGCCCAGTTTGGGACCCACTGTAAATTCGAACAATATGAAAGCTCTTCTGCTGTTTTAACTGCATGCTATTCCTTGTATTTTTAACCAAGTGTAAGCCTAATAAATGTTTTGTTTTATATAAAAATATTAGAAAGAAATAGAATCTAGAAAAGGACAGAAGGTAAAATATTCGTTAGTCCTGTCAAATTACTCGGCGTCTGACATAATTAAACTGACATAAGTATTTTTATTTGCCAATTTTTTAATAATGATGACAGTTTACGGAGTTTATTAATTAGGCAGAACTAAACTGATGTTCTGTCCTTTAATAATTCTCATAGTATATTTATAAGTATATAATAATATTGTCTAAAGGTCATTCTGGCCTGTAAAAGTTTTGTTTATAATATAAGTTATCTGTTACTTTTTTTTTTGTTAAGTACGATTAAAAGCAGTTCATGGTACCCGAAATTGTCATATATTTCCAAACAACATTGACAAACATTTCCCGCGACCTTCACCAGATCGTCAGCCCACCTTGTCCCGACAAGGTGGGTAGACCCCCGGGTCTACCCACGCTGCGTCTTCTCGTGCGTGGTCGCCACTCGAGAACCCGTTGGCCCCATCGGGTATCGGTACTACGGGCCCATTGACACTTAAGAGGGGACTTTAGTGCCGAGGATATTCAAAAATAGGTATTTGAACAAAATAATTGCCGTTGCGCCGCTTCTAACCTCTTCCCGTAAAGTCCAAAACGGACAGCTGCAGCTCAGGCTGATTTTACCTATAAAAAAGTTGACCAAAAGACGTTTCATATTCCGATGTTTCCTTTATCAAAACACGACTGATCTCAATAATTTTTATCAAAATTTAGAGGAAAAGTGTACCTATGCTTCTACCTTTTTTTTGCCAAAAACTCATCACATTTGGATAATAGTCGTGTGAACATCGCGATAAAAATGGGTTATTTTTCGGGATTTTGAAATATCATATTTGTTTTATTAATTAAGTTTTCGAAAAAATAAAATGATAGAGGCACGTATAATCAAGGGGTAAAATTTTAGAAAAAAGTATAATTGCTGTAAAAGCGTCATCCACGAAGAAAACAGTGGAATACGTTTGTATAGAGAAAACGCCACTATAATTCCCTCTTAAGTGATGCAATTCTCTAGGCTTAATAATTTAGTTAGCTCTTAATCAATACTTACCTTTTCTTTATTTATAAAGGCTTAGCAGATGATTAGTAGCGAAATAAAGTAGAGGTGAAATTATGGGTTCGGCACAAATTATAATTCAAATAATTGACTAAAAATGGAATTTTTAGAATAAACTTATCAAAACTACGATGTTTTATGTGTACTGTTTAGCAGATATCTAAATGTCAGAAATTGCATCGGATAATTTGAACAGAAACAAAATTATTTATTAAAATTCAATAATTTTATTTGCAATGATATCAGTAAAAATAATAAACTCTTATAATGTTGTAGTAAATAGAAAAAGGTATTTAATTTACTTACTAATCTACAAAATTTATGTTAAAACAGTAGCCGATAGTAACTATATATTTTCATTCCCATTTATTATACTTGTTAACATGACTTTACTATTTAAAAAATGTAAGTGGGTACTTGTGTATATACTATATTACTACCTACTGCTTTTGTAGCAAGGTTTTATTGTCAAGTCGCAATATTATTATACTTGTTTACGGGCACAAGTTTGCAATTGCTATTTATGAAGCCACTATTAGCAACATTATTCAACCTCGCAATGGCGGCGAAGGAGAAAACCGTGCTTCGTGAAAAGGATGAGGAATGAGGGCGCCATGAGTAAAAAATGGCACTCATGTCTATGAAGGAAAGTATTGGAAAAAAAAAGAATTATTTTTAGAACAAATAATTTTTATTACGTGTCATAAATAAAATATCTCTACAAAATGTCTTATTATTTTGTGTTTTACTACTACAACATGCCTTTTCTTTAGGCATATACCTTAGATATGACGTCATGAGATAACACATGGAAACATAGGATAACACCTTAAATTACCACGATCTGTGATGAGTTTCTTCAAGAATTCATTCTCTTCAAAATTCTTGAGCACTTATTGAGCCACCTCATTGAACTTTTCCTTAAATTCTTTCTTCATATATGCACTAGGAATGAAGGATATGAAATAGGTAATGATTCTCGTAGTGGAGTTAAACGAGCTTTTAAGACCTCCTTCATCTACTTCACTACTACGTTTCAAAAGTATAAATATAACTTATCTACTTCCTCTTGGAAATCCAAGAAAAGGTTTTGGACATCCAGATTTACGTACTACTCGATATTTTGAACAAAATAACTTTGAAGCATAATGATCCTATTGTATCGATAAATAAAATCCGCCATGCTAACTCTTAGCTTCCTCATAGCACTGGTGCGATGGTGTTTAATTTGGACTGCTAGTAATCAATTGCTTAGAATTCTCTTAACGTCAAACAGCGTTTATGAATAAGATTTTTTGAATAAGACTAACAATGTTTATAAATCACAGTGAGTTGGAGAACAGCACAGACCTATTGAAAAGTACTAGGTAATCCTATAAACTCTTAAGAAATCTTATTACTTTGAACACAATACGAACTCTTTTTAGGTTAAATACAGTACGCAAAATCAGTGGCACTTGATAAAATCAGTATTAGTCCAAAATCCTGAAATTCAGGGCAAAAATTTTCGTTTCGCCGAAGTAGGAATGTTTATTTTGGCACACTCAATTGTTTAATTTTCTCTTTCTTCAACATTTTTGTTAAAAAAGTTATTCTTTAATTCTCAACGCGACCCCGCTTGCCAGTAATTACGTCGGTCTCACTGGCCATTCCGGTAAAACGAAGTCCACAAAATAAATTAAGTAGAAAGATTTCTTTTAAATAAACATCGCTAATTCCCGTCTTTTTGAGGGGTAAATAACCTGTCGTTTACATTTGTCGTAGTTATCTTGGTCATGAATGTCGTAATATTAAAGATTATTAAAAGTTTAGTGAGACTACTGAGCTACGGAGACATTAATTGCGAATTATTTTTTATTTGGTATTTTTGTTTTTGACGTTATTGATTCTTAGGATTTTCTTTTAATTACGTATCCAAGGGAAAAAAAACTGGATCGTTTTATTTGCTCCGCTGTCACTTTACCTGACTTTCAGCTGCCTGTGTTTTATGACAAATATAGATACTTGAAATATTTTCTTAGGTGATGTATTTTTGGTATCGCTATAACAACAAATAGATATTTAAAGATAGAATAAATTGTGTGTTCCGGCATGATGTCTGGTGAAGCCTTACAGAGGAAGGGTCTGAGCAGTTGTGTTGCGGCGTGTGCCGCGTACGATGTGCCAAATGTTTCCAGATTAGTCTCCCTCTGGCGCAGCAGCGTTGGTCGTGTTGTTGGGCATAACATTGCATTACCTCGCTCAACTGCCGTCTTCCTTCCTATCAGTTTTTTTGAGTGAAGGGGCTCTTAATAAACTAGCGCGCTTTACCTCAACGATTGCATTACAACTTACCATTAGGCGGGATTAGTTAGGAACTAATTTATAAAAAAAAAAAGATTTTTCCATGTAACAGACGTAATTTTTATAGACAATGGTACGGTACCTTCGTGCGCAATTCCGACTCGTACTTCGCAGTTTCTCTTCTACTGCTTTTGCATAGAGGTAAGAAACATTTGATTTTTTTAGAAAAGTACCTATGTCTTTGGTTATATGCAGTTTTTACCCGACTACGGCAAAGCAAAAGGAGGGTTATGATTTTGACAGGCTATGTATGTATGTATGTATGTATGTATGTATGTTCATCTGTTCCCTCGCAACTTCTAAACTACTTATCAGAATTCGACAAATGATATATCATTAGAAGCGTCTTAATTGTCCGCTGGTTATAGGCTATATGGGGTTTCACAAAATCTACTGTGGCGCCCTCTAGCGGACAAAACATACAGAGTAAAAAAATAAAGTTAAGATAAATATGCCGTGTTTGGTATCATTTGAAAGCGCTTTACTTGTACATTTTGAATATATATATATTGCTAGCATTTGCGTGTGACTTTACCTGTATTCATGGGCTGGTTGCATATAATTCACATCTTTTCGTTCATAGCTTCTTTACTACTTATCAGAATAAGACCACTGCAGTACCATTAGAAGGGCTTTGATATTCTGTTAGTTATGAGCTATAAAGCTTGTCACCAAATTTAGTATTGCGCCCTCTAGCGGACAAAAAGTTCTATGTTAATATAAAATTAAAATAAATATACCGTGTTTGGTATCACGTGAAAGAGCTTCACGAGTGCTTTATGCTTGTACATAATTACAAGAATGCTTTAATGATGTTAAATATGAGCGATAAGAGTAAAGCGCGGATCACGGGAACTGTGAATCGCTTTATGCAATGTAGAGCAGTGTGAATATTATTAGAATATGTAATGCACTAATGAAAACGACATAAGCTGGAAGTAACTCCACGCAGTTAAGGCGGAAACAGTTTGATAACTGGCTAAATCTCCCATAAAAAGGCCTCTGCACTATATGCCTTCGGGCTAATGTTGTTATATGTGCGTGTAGATGTAATATGTCAAGTACCTAGTTTTTAGTTCATCAGTTTAACTTTTGTTAATAATATGCGCCACAAATACACTTTAACACCAAAATAGTACAAATAAAAAAAAGTTAAAAAACTAAAACCCAACTACGACAAAAAACGACGCTGAAAAAGTATAAAACAAGATTTTCAGAATACTGAACTGAACAAAGTTGCTAATGTAGTTGCAAGTAAATGGACACAGTAGTAATGTCGTACAATACTATTCTGAAGTATGCATTATTCACTATGTAGAGATAAATTTTCATGTTTGGAAAGGCGTAGTCACACGTAGGTGCTACGGTAGGTAGGTATATGTAACGTGTGACTACGCCTTTCCAAACATGAAAATTTATCTCTATATTTTCAGTATTCTGAAAATCTTGTTTTATACTTTTTCAGCGTCGTTTTTTGTCGTAGTTGGGTTTTAGTTTTTTACTTTTTATTAGGAACTGATAAAGGTATGTAGCAAGGGGCATTAAGTACCTCATTTTTATAATTATATTCGCGTGGAGTTTGGTTATATCGCGCTTTTTAGATTTCCCTCAAGAATATCAAATTTTCCGGGATAAAGTAAGTACCCTATTATTTAATACGGACTTCAAACCTTACGTCTGCAAAATTTCAAAAGCAATCGGTTCAGTGTTTACGCCGTGAAAGCTGAATAAACAAACAGTCTCACTTTCCGACTTATAGTCGGAAAAGTAAGTTTGTTTGTTTGTATATATTATTTGGAAAACATTTTTGATGGATTCATTTCTACCACGTGTAAATTGCACTCATGCTTCTTTTCATCGGAAGTGCCAGATGAAATAAAAATAGAATATTACTACTAAAACATTAATGCTTGAAGGAGGCTATTTAACATCACACTGAGACTCTTAAGAGTCGAGCAAAAACTTCTGCAAATAAAGCATAATGGACGCTAAGCAAAAACAAAGTAGAAGTGCAGACGGTGAGGCGACAGGGTGAGTTCGGGAAGCAAAAAATATCAATTCGTCAAAATCGCTTCTGGTCATGCTTGTTTCATCCTAGAGCTCACCCATCGCTTTCTGTCAGGTGTAATCTAGATCAAGAGGAGACTCTAACTTTATTATAATTATTTATTTTTCTGTTACATCCTTAATAATACTAAAGTTTTAATTCGAATGCGACTTTGTTTTGTTTGTTCCCTTTCACGCCGTAACTACTGAATCGATTGCTTTGAAATTTCGAAGACGTAAAGGCAGAAGTCCGGATTAAATAATAGGGTACTTTTTATCGAAAACAATTGATGTTCCCGAGGAAATCTAAAGCGCTATACAACCGAACTCCACGCGGCGAAGCCGCGGGCGGAAACTAGTAATAAATAAATTCATAATTTCACAGATACCACAAGAATATAAAGTTAGTAACAGAAAGTGTGAATGGCCAATTTGCGTTTACAACACATCTATCATCTAACGACTTCCTTTGAACCTCCTTCATTCAAACTAGCTGGCATAAGACACTTAATCCCTTAACTTTGCCTGAACTCTTGGAGTTCAAGGGAACTTAACCTTTCGATCTTACTTTAGATTACCTAGCTTACTAAGCCACTCTTTATCTACTGGTTTTATTTTACATTTGGTTTTGTTTTATATCTTTGTAATGGACTAATGGTAAATAAAAAAAAGAAAGTCAACCCAATATAACCCAATAAAAAAACACAAAGCTTTTAATTAAAAACAAAGGCTTTCCTTTTAATTTTTATTTTAAATGAAATTTTTTTCTCAAAATTGGGTAGTTCGGGAAAAACTGACGACTTTTCTAAGAAATGTAATTTGACAAGATACCGGATGTCAGTAAGTAAATTGATAATAAATTGTAGTAGGAATTTGCTCGCGTCTTCATACGCCCTTTATTCCCTACTACCTGAGCCCCGTGGCTTCACCCGTATAAAGCTCTATTCCGTAGGATGGGGTGAATATGTATAGTATATTTATTATGATTCGGATCACGATCTACCTTTGTGCCTGTGAATTTTATCTTAATTGTTTAGTCGTTTTAGCATGTCAGCGTGACAACGAAACATACTGAATCAAAACATTATCCTATTTCCTACTAATAACAATATTTTAATTTTAAAGAGGGTTTGTGAGGATGAATGCATATTTGTCACTCTTCAACACAATGAAGATTGAACCGGTTTTAATGAAATTTGGCACAGATATAGTTTACTACCAGGATTAATTGAAAGTTAAAGCAAGTCTTGCCGCCAAGCGATTGGTCGTGTTCCGGCATGATGTCTGATGAAGCCGTACGGAGGACGGGTTTAAGCAGTTGTGTTGCGATGTGTGCCGGGTACGATGCGCCAAATGTTGTTGAGTCGGGAGTTTGGTCGTGGAGGTCTCCAGATCAATCTCCCTCTGGCGCAACATCGTTGCTCGTGTTTTTGAGTGAATAGGCTTAATAAACTAACGCGCTTTACCATCAACGATTGCATCACTGCTTACCATCAGGTGGGATTGCGGTCAAGCACTAGTTTATAGTAATTAAAAATAAAAGCTTACACACAGAATACTTTTTAACTAGATATTTCCATGGGATGGAGACATATGCGTGTACAATAGCGGGGCCAAGGTAGATAAACTACTACATATAGTTTAAATCCTATAAGTACTTCGAAACATCTAGTCTTATTAACTACATATATGTAAAAGGATATATCATAAAAGGTATATATAATAAAAACAACCTTTGTGCATCTTTTCAGCTCTCTTGGTTTAAGGGTTTGGGCTGGGCGTTAATGAATCAGGGCTTTTGTGATTTCACTTTGTATTGATTAATCTCGTGTCAAAGGCTTACGTCACAAAACTTTGCCATAACTTTAAAATTCAATTTCAAGCAAAAACGAAACGAACACCGCCACGTTCTTTGCACAGCTCGCTTCGTTACCAACTTGTTTTCAAATAAAAACATTGAGGCTCTCCGTCGGTTTCTATTTCAATACAATGTTAGCTTTCGTTGGGACTGTACCAAGCTTCATTTCCGAAGGTAATATCTAGAATAGCAGAAGTTGCTTCGACTTTTTAGCAAGCGTTGCGAGCAAAAGTTTGTGTGTTTATTTGGATTGCATCCTGAAACGTATTGCTTTTTTATTTCTGTAGGGATTATGACTGTGTTGGTGTCGGATGAGTTCGTATTTCCTGCTTTTACTTTGCTTTCTTTGAAGCTTGTTAATTCATGTATTTCTTGGTAACATTGTTTGCTTTTACGATTACGTTATTCCTTTAGTACGTTTCAGTGGTAGAATATTTGTAAAAGCGGAGAATTTTACGAAGAGTAAAAAATTAAATTACTTTTACAAATAGGTTTTTCACATAAAGATATAAGTTACGTTTAGTTTAACTGTGACAGTTAACTTACCAAACTTATATTTCAGAATGCAAAAACGGTCAACAATTCAATAAAGGAACCAGTTCGTGCCTCATAGATATTCATAGCTTTTAGACTTTGATGAATAATTTTCAGCTCGCTCGTTGGACTTGCCCAAAAAATATCTATCTAGCAAAAATTTAAAAAATGGAATACACCGAGGTGGCCTTCCCCGGCCATATGTCAACGTGAGCGCGCCGTTTTTCAATAGTATCGCAGCAGAGCCGATCGGTTCATTGACAAGATTAATTTATCGTGTAACAACTGGCGTACACATTGTTGTTTTAAAATGCCGAGGAAATTTTTGGACGAGGAGAATATCGGGTCAAGTTTTTTCGAAGTTGCTAATAGGTTTGTCTGATAAGTTGTGTGATTGAATATTATTATTAAAGAGCGTGAATAAATGCATGGATCTGTCCTTTGTTGGGAAAAATGTGTTTAATTAAGGTTTTCAATTAAAGCTGTGTAGGTAACAGTCGCCATTTACGAGTGCTTTAGCACATATCGTAAGTTTAAGCCCCGATAAAGAAAACGGTAAAAGAAAACGTTATAAGGATATTCACATGTCATCATCATCATCATCTCGTGGAGGCCGGGGTCCACTTTCCTACTCATTCTCCTCCATTTCGCAAGATCTTTAGCAGCCTGTGGTAAGAGATTGTTGGCACGCGAACGTGCATGTCATCTCTTACAACGTCAAGCCACCATTTCTTAGGTCTACCTCGCTTGTTTCGGCCCTGCGGAGGCACCATGGCAAGACATTTGTGACCCTCGTAACATGTTTTCGTAAGACGTGGCCGTACCAGCGTAGGCGACTCTCTACCAGATTGTCTGCTATGTCACAGACACGAAGACTGCCACGGATATTCACATGTCATATAATTAAAAACCACCAAACCCAACCGACAATGCAAAACAAGTGGGGGTTAAAATTGTTGTTTCTCTGCCCATCCCCTCTCACCAAGAGTCAGTCTGTTTCCCAACAGTAGACACATTAGAAGCTGATAATGCTTCAGATTAGTTGTTAGTTGAGATTAGTTTTTCTTTAGACTTACTGATCATAATAAGTTAAATACCAAGAACCTTTGAAAGTGTTTTGGAATGAGTTTCGTGTAGTTGCTATTATACTTATTTTCTACTAATATTAGGTGCAAAATAATTCACTAAATAGAATACCACGAACTTGTTAAACGTAACGATGACAAATAATCGTATAACTACTTAATATTATATTATATCCTATGATACTTCTACTTCAATATGTTCAAGATGGCGGAAACGAGCAAAATCAGGGATGAAATGAAAAAAATACGTTTATTCCGCAAAATGGATGGCTTCGTTATCGTGATTTACAATATCTGTTTTGCTTGAAATATATTTTGCCATAGTTCGTGAGGTATCGTTTGAACTGACGAAAATCGGTTCAAGTCTTCCATTTTAGCTTGCTTCATTATGATTTTTAACACGTTTTACATCAAGAGGGCTCATGGTTTAGTAACAACAGTCGATCAGGTCAGCTACGCTTGCCGCGGTCGCTCTGTGGATGGGTTGCTATCTTAACATACCTTGAGACCTTGGCAAAGTATGTGAAATCTGCCCGTTGTCATTCTTAGATCTTTGAAATATGATACGCTTAAGCGCTTCGTTTTTCATAGAACCCCCAAGGCTGACAACCTGTCCTACAATAAATAAATAAATATATACGGACAAATCACGCAGATTGAGCTAGCCCCAGAGTAAGTTCGAGACTCGTGTTATGGGATACTAACTCAACGATACTACATTTATAATAGATACATATATACATATATTTTATTCACCGCCAAAAGGAGCCCGTTCACCTTGGCTCCTACTTTTTACAATGTGTCCTTGGGGTGCACCGACCGCCTTCAGCTTTTGGGAGTTGAGATTTCCTCGAACCTAAACTTTGGGCGGTTCATTGAGTCGGAGGCCAAAGTGGCTGCCAGAAAACTTGGCGTCATAGCGAAGGTCCGGCGGTACTTCACACCGGGGCAGCTTCTAATGTTGTACAAAGCACAGGTCCGTTCGTGTGTGGAGTACTGCAGCCACATTTGGGCTGGTGCTGCGAAATGTCACCTGGCTACTTTGGATTCAGTGGAGAGGCGTGCGAAGAGGCTAATTGGTGGCCCTGATTTAACTCGAGACGGTCTCCAAAGCCTAGAGCACAGGCGTAGAGTAGCCAGCCTTTCGGTGTTCTATAGGATGCATTTTGGGGAGTGTGCGAGGGCATGATAATTCCCCCATCTCCGTTCCACCATCGGACGACCCGTCGTACGGCGAGTTTCCACCCTTACGTTGTTAACACTACTACGATCCGGACGAAGCGTTTCGCCTCCTCCCTTATACCGCGTACATCAAGGGACTGGAACAACTTACCGGCGGCGGTGTTTCCGTCGGACTACAATTTGAGTGTCTTCAAGGCTAGAGTGAATAGGCTCTTAACAAACTAGCACGCTTTACCATCAAAGATCGCATCGCTGCTTACCATCAGGCGGGATTGCGGTCAAGCGCTGGTTTATAAATAATAATAAATAATAATAAAGATAAACATCCAAGACCCCGGCCAATCAGGAAAAGATCGTTTTCCATCATGACCTGGAATACTTCTTGTATTGTGATATAACTGTAGGTATTACATACATATACATTTGTCTAGGTTCTGGAGATTAAATAGGCAGTCGCTGTGTAAAATTCAGGTATGCAACTAACATTGGGTGAGACTACACGCTTAGAAGAAGATTACCATCGTATTATTGGTGATCAATAATGAAATGGCCTAGTGGTTAAGACACCAGCCTCTCAAGTATGACTGTGCGAGTTCGATTCCAGGTCAGGCAAGTACCAATGTAACTTTTCTAAAGTTATAGTATATCTTGGACACCAATGACTGAAGGTGAAGGAAAACATCTTGGGGAAACCTGGACTTTATAAGTCTGAAATCGCCAATCCGCATTGAGCAAGGGTGGTGATTACGCTCAATCCTTCTCTGTATGAGAGGAGACCTGTGCCCAGCAGTGGGACTATTAAAAAAAAGGTTCATCGTCATCATCATCAGCGGTTACTCGTCCACTGCTGGACATAGGCCTCTTTCAAGGCACGCCAACAAGCTCGATCCTGAGCAGTTCTCCGCCAGCCACTACCAGCCACCTTTTTGATGTCGTCGCTCCATCTCGCCCAAGGGCGTCCCACGCTACGTTTGCCGAGACGCGGTCTCTACTCAAGGACTCGTTTACCCCAACGGTTGTCGATCCTGCGGCATATGTGACAAGCCCAAAAAAAGGTTGCTGATGAATAATGAAATACATAAATATTTTTCCATTGCTCTGCCAAACATATCGTTAGGTATGACTCTAAAATTGGGATGTGTTTTACAGGCTTTGCGCAGAGGGTGTTTCGGATTTAGTCTTTTAAGAGGAACCGGGACCACCCCTATGAACAAATGTTGATCTTCTTCTTCAGCCTATAGATATCCACTGCTGGACAAAGGCCTTCCCAAGGCTTTCCACGATGACCGGTCTTGTGCTGCCCGCATCAACAAGGTGGACCGATGACCAGGTGAAGGTCGTGGGAAGCCGATGGATGCGGGCAGCACAAGACCGATCATTGCGGAAAGCCTTGGGGGAGCCCTTTGTCCAGTAGTGGACCTCTATAGGCTGAAGATGACATAGAAGAAAGCGCCTGATGGAGTTCGATTCTACGACTCCCCTTGTAAGTTGCTGCCGATACCACTGGGCTACTGCTGCTCTCAGCATCACTACTCTAACCGTCCTTAAAATAATGTTATAATCATCAGTCTCAATAAGTCATATCGTTATAATTTTACATATATAAATGGATATTCTGTTCCCCTTCCATTAGATACTATAACAACATTCAAAGAGAGAAATGAAGTATGGAAAAGGGTAATCTTTTGAGACAATTATTTCCACGAATTCGTTTCGCATTGATCGTCTACAATAGTTGAACGATTGATAAATAATTTGATTTCAGTAAGTAGCTTTATACTTCTACAAAAGTTTTTAAACTTCAATCTTATTTCAATAATTAGATAAGGTCAGGGGCTACTCTGAGAAGAAAGATTGAAACAAACTCCGAATTCACAGCAATAAAGCCTAGAAAATTCTGGTACCACGCAGATGGATGTCCGAGCTGAAAGAATCACATAGATTGAATAACCTGTTCAGTCATTGCAATCATGCAACAGAACTCAAAACGTTGAAAGATTCGGGATTATAAGGTAAATTAGTAATATCCACTTTTTTTGACGGGTCTGCAAATAAAATTTATCTATGATGTCTCACCTTTGAAACAGGTACAAACACGTTTCTTGTCTTTATAAATATGTATTTTTGTTTTATTTTTAAATTAATATGAAAATATTTCAGTTCGTTCAATTTCCGATGTAATGACAAGTCAATGGCATAAATGCTGAAACACCAAAATATCTTAAATGATAAGCCAAGACTGTTTTTCGCACGGTCAGTTATATGTCGCGTTATCAAGATCGGGTTGTGGCGAAAATCAATATGTTCTTAAAACAAAAAATGTAGTATATGCAGAAGTTCTTTAAAATAATTAAATTTACTTTAAAAGTTGTAAAGATACAGTTCGGAACTCGAAAAAAAAAATAGGTTTTATCCTGAAAATACTGCGGGAACTCGACCATTCCGGAAATCCCGCAAAAACGGGAACTATGTGGGAAGAACCAAAAGTCTGCCGCAAGTCACTATTCCACGCGGACGAAGTCGCGGGCAAAAGCTAGTCTATCCATACTAATATTATAAATGCGAAAGTAACTCTGTCTGTCTGTCTGTCTATCTGTCTGTCTGTCTGTCTGTCTGTTACGCTTTCCCGCTTAAACCTCTCAACCGATTTTGATGAAATTTGGCACAGACAATATTTAGACCCTGAGAAAGAACATAGGCTACCTTTTATCCCGGAAAAATTTGATGTTCCCAAGGGAAATCAAAAAGCGCGATATAACCGAACTCCACGCGGGCGAAGCCGCGGGCGGAAAGCTAGTACTAATATATAAAGCTGAAGAGTTTGTTTGTTTGTTCGCGCTAATCTCGGGAACTACGGGTCCGATTTGAAAAATTCTTTTTGCGTTGGATAGCCCATTAATCCAGGAAGGCTTTAGGCTATATAACATCACGCTGCGACTAATAGGAGCGGAGCATAACTAAACCACGCTAACGAAGTCGCTGGCGGCCGTTAGTCATTAATAACACCTTATTTTATTCTATTAAAGTTTAAATTCCCAAATAAAAAGCGCAAGGAGAAATTATGCTGGTTGTAAGAATGACAAAATTTTAAACACAAACCTTTTCAGTTCTTCCCTTCATGTTCTTCTTCTACTCTTTTTCTGAATTTCTAAATGAATATAGTAAAACATACCTTGGTCCCTTAGTTCATTTCTATTTGAAGTAAAAGTAAAGCTTAGTGCATGTTAGCTGGCTCGTTACGCCCAGGAGTTTCGTGCTTAACATCAGCCACACTGGACGATAAATCATGCAGCCGGGCCGGGTCCACGTGCTCACGAGGACACAAATTGAATTTTGGACCGTCACTACAGTCTGGGAGCCTGCCGGGTGATTTTTTAATAAAGCTGTTTTCAGACATTTTTCTTGCTTCGGTGGGTCAAAATAAAGTTCTGCCTAGTTTTATTCAGTAAATGCGAATTTATTTATTAAATAAGAACAATATATACCTACCTACCTACCTAAGTGTAAATGAAAAAAAAAGCCTGAGGAAAAACTTCCATATTTTTTTAAATTTATTTATAACTAGCTTTCCGCCCGCGGCTCCGCCCGCGTGGAGTTCGGTTAAATCGCGCTTTTTAAATTTCCCTCGGGAACATCAAATTTTTCCGGGATAAAAGGTAGCCTATGTTCTTTCTCAGGGTCTAAAGATTGTCTGTGCCAAATTTCATCAAAATCGGTTGAAAGGTTTAAGCGGGAAAGCGTAACAGACAGACAGATAGACAGAGTTACTTTCGCATTTATAATATTAGTATGGATGAGCAACTGAATCGATTTAAATCATTTTTACACCATGATATGCTTTTTCAAAATTACATTTCGAAATTTTTGCAGTGTGATTACCGAGCGCACAACACAGGTGACAGTAGACCATAGTACTAGGCGCACAGTGAGATAGTTACACAATCTATTTTTGTTGGGTCAACCAGATAAGATAACAAGTTCATAACTTTGTGGTTATTCAAGATATCTTTTTGAAATTTCGTACATAGATTCTTTACTTTAAAATACTGGGCACGTGTTTCGGGTTTCCACCATACAAAAAATAACGTTGTATATCATTACCTATTTTTTGCGGACGTACCATGTTAATGTCATTCAAACAGATTGTTTGTAGCTAATTTTATTTGAATAATAACATCAACTTAATATACAATATGTAAAGAAAACCCTGTCCGATCCGTGAAGGTATTGTTAGGTATCGATAACTGATTCTACTAAAGCCCACAAAGACAGGCTAAACTTAAAAATAAAATCCCCCTAAAACAATAAATATTATTTCTCAAAAAGAGGTAACTTAATATATGTGCGGTAAGCAGCCCCTTTCCGCGGGCGGCGGGGGGCAGGGCGCGCGGCACCTGTGACGTAGTCGCGTCGCTATTCGCTTATAATAATACCTGCGTTGTCACTTTTTTAAAAATTACCGAATTTCGGGAAAAAGGATTATTTCAAAATTCATTAGTATTGTTACTATGATGAGTACGTAAAATTTTATATTATATTTGGTCAAGTGTTTACCTAACCTTTATTACCCTTATGGGTCGGACAGGGTTTTCTTTACATATTGTATACTTGCGTAATAGTAGTAGTAGAACGTATATGTCATTTTTTTAAAAATACTCATCCTGAAAAGTTAAGCGAATTGAGCTTAGAGTCGAATCCAACTCGGCTGGGATACTTTCGGGAAGCTACGTAGAATCTGGTCCGAAATACTGCAGTGTCTCGAGACAAAACTCTTCGACCAGTGTGTGTTGCCAGTGATGACTTGTGGAACTGAGACGTGGTCGCTTACAATGGGCCTTATAAGAAAGCTCAAGGTCACTCAAAGGGCAATGGAGAGGGTTTCACTGCGTGATTAAATCAATAGTATCCATCCGTAGCATTAGTTTGAATGACAGTTCACTCCACGCTTTTCACCTAAGTTTTCACGGTGGAATGGTGACAGAATCGCACTGATGTTGCAAGTATATTGAAATGCGATGCTAATGTAGCGGTATCTACAAATACACATGTGAACGACGCGTCATGATGTCGTCACACGAATCCTAAATCTCGCAAGCAGAGTTTACCGTGCAACTAGTATGACTAACTTCAGACCATGATTTATGATCGAAAGATATTGAAATTTTCCTCAGGGGAATTTACAAATATTTCGACCGTTTTTCCGTTTGATTTTTGATGTGTTGATATGTAACAACAAAATCCTGCCTATAAACTTAATTTTATTAAAAAACACGATAAAACGTTACTCGTCAATGTAAATCGTCTAAGAAAAAAATCACTACTGGAGGTTATTCACCTCGCAGCTGTTTTCGTGCGCTCCATTTCGTTCACCTTGCGCTTACTGGAAAATATTTTACTCATATACTACTTATATACCACTCTGAATTCATACTTTTCGGCTTTTCCAAGCTCTCCCACATACGCAGTATACAACTTCACAATATCAACCTTTGGCCAAGTGCCTGCCAGACTCAATTCGTCTGGTCGGAAGATCCCCCCTTTTCTATGGAGGATGAGCGAACTGTTTTCTCTCCGCCGACGACACCACCACCTGCGCGCCGACGGGGAGGATGCCGGCCTCCGGACCGCTTAAGACCTCGAGGCCCATGGGCTTCTGACAAGATCCCAGCTCCCGGCGGAAGTAGGAGATGCATGCGCATTAGATGGACACGGTTCATCAATGAAAATTTCATGCACTCATACTATGGGGCTAAAGAGGGAGGAAATAATCTGACCGCGTACCGTGTTCGGATGCTCTCCCTGTTTCAGGTGCTTAAACCGGCTGTCAACATTTCGAGACAACGACTATCGGATAAATTACCCCATATTGAAGACCCCTTTTTTAATTCCGGTGTGGAAAATCTTCATGAATGTCCGCCGCCCTGGGGCAACGCGATAGGGTCTCCTAGACTCTTACTGACAAAAAACCACCCCGGTTTTCCATCTCACACCTACAATATTTAAGATCCCTAGACAAAAACACGCAACCTTCTAAAATAAAATGATTTAACTAATCTGCTTGTTCTTATAAAAGCCCGGTCATCAGCCATTGTTAATCTATTGCAAACAATTGGAAGCAGGATTAATATTTCCATTACCTTATGTAAATTATATTAATCTATTGTTCAATATTGAGTTAACTACAAGGGATTAACATCAATTTGATTTATTGGCCATGATAATTATCTAACAGTTAGTTAATAGTTATTGAACTGAACTTACAGCTGGAGGCCAATTATCGTAAGCAAATGTGTTCGAATTCTAGTGGCAATCTGATCTAGACGACAACCCAATTTTTACTTGTAAAAATTGTATCGAAATTGGAGATATTTTTGATAGATTGAGACTGCACTTATTGTCCTAGTATAGGGTCCCTAGTCTGATCCATACTAATATTATAAATGCGAAAGTATCTCTGTCTGTCTGTCTGTCTGTCCGGCTTTCACGCCAAAACAACTGAACCGATTGTAATGAAATTTGGTACCCAGATAGTCTAGAGCCTGAGAAAGGACATAACATCTCGCTATGACCAATAGCAGCAGAGCAGTAAAAAAAATGTTGCGAAAATGGGAGCTAACGCGGTCGTACATTTTGCTCCCCTTATTTTAACAGGCGCAACTGAGCTCTTTTTAATTTACGGGAACTACCGCGCGCTGTAAACTGAAGTCCACGCGGACAGAATCGCGGGCAGCAACTAGTATTTTTATAAATTTGTCATTCCAACACGATTCTATTGTCACTGTGCTAACAAGTTCGTATTAACCTAAATTCATAATGATCGATCAATCCGGTCAGTCATCTCGCACTGGAATAGTGATAGTGATATTATCGTATGGTAAATATGATAAAACCCGTTAGTAAAAATTAATTTCTAAAAACTACTACTCAATTTGAATATTTATTAATAGGGGGTGCTGTCCGTGATTGACCACTGGGAAGCCATCTTGTTAGTACATTACGAAATTTTTGAAAATCGATCATTATAAGATCACTAATCGACCATTCTGACACTATTAAAAATAAAAATTAATTAAGAAAAAAAATAATTAATTATTAATTTAGTAATAGTAGACTAGACTCCAGGTGTGCTGGAAGAGATTTTTTATAAAATAAGCATCACCTCTGTACCTGTTTTTTCTATAGGTACTGCTTTTTCTTGTGTGTACATAAAATGTAAAATGAATACAGGTACAGTCTATGAACGTTCTTTAAACTTCGAGAATTGCCCCTTAAGCTATTATGAAATTAATAGCCTCCTTAGTTTATTTTTCTTTTTTATTTCTTTTGACGTTCATTTTTAACAGCACGACATCACTGAAGAAGATTTTCTTTGAAAAAATCATAGTAATGTTAGCTCTAATAACCTAATTTTAGCAGTAAAATATGATATTAAACATTATTTAGGTATATTAAATAAAATATTCTAAATGCTCCCTGTTGGAAAAACGTTGTTTATCAAAGAAAAACAATAATAACTTCTAACTTCGTGCAAATGCTGACCCATTACGCCACTTCTACTATATCATGAATGACTTGACTATTGGATCAATCAAGTCCTAAACTCCTCCGAAACTGCTTAATCAATTTTATGAGATTTTTTGTGTATATTCGGCAGGTGAGAATAGGTATTTAAGTATTTTTTATTTATATGCCAAACAACGTTTGCTGGGTTAGCTAGTAATCATCATCTCAGCGTTAATCCCAGTCGCATCCGAAGCTTTTTCAGCTTTGGAGCCCGCTTTACCAGTGTAACTACTGATTTTGGCTAAACTTCGATATTTTCCACGTAGCGACTGCCGTCTGACCTCCACATCCGAAGGTGATATCGAAGCATTGTAGTTAGACCAATTGTTGGACTTTTAAGGGCTCCAACAACCCGTTCCTCTGCGCTCCGACTGTCATTAGATGTTCGTAAGGCAACCGGGACCAACTGCCTAATGTGCTTTCCGAGGTACGACCAAACCAGGGCAAATATTCATATTCATGCATAGAAATATTTGCACTGCGCGGGGACCGAATCCGCGCCTCCTTGCGCAGCGGCCACGTTAGCTACCGCTACGCCACGGAGGCTGGGTTAGCTAGTAATGTATAAACGTAATAACAGTGGATAGATAGGTCCTTTTATTAGAATTAGAAAGTTTGGTACACACGCCAACTCAAACACAAAGTTCCAACGGAAATTCAGTTCTGAAATTCCGAATCTATGAGCCCCAAGCCCGACCGATAAAAATGTAGGGTGAAATTAAACAAAAACTTTCGGCCTGATATCCCGTGTTGGAAGTTAAAGTTGGCCAATTGATCCTATTCATACAAATGACTGAAGAATGCTCTAGTTAGGCCGTACATATATTTCGGTTATTGTAGGTACTTGGAAACTAACGATACTTGATATAAAAAATAAAACTGGTGTAAAGACAGTAAAGAATAGATATTCCCCGTCGTATGTTTTTGTATCTGGTTATTGAATTTTTATCATCATTATCATTTCAGCCGAAAGACGTCCAGTGCTAGACATAGGCCTCCCCCAAGGTTTTTCACGACGACCGGTCCTGCGTCTCCCGCTTGTAGCGGTTTCCCGTGTGTTTTTATATTAATAAATATACAAAAACAATAAAAGTGTATAAATGAAGTATATTTTCTTTTTTATTTTGCTACAGTAGGCATTCAAACAGTTACAACACACCTATTTTACGAGATTGTAAGCAAAAAAATGTAAGAAAATCTCTGAAATGAAACCTTCCCACAGACTCTATATGACTATCAGTTTTAAAAAAAAACTTGCTTATATCAATCTGAAAGATACCATCCCGATTCTACAAAGGTCCTTACACAATTATAACAGTAAACCGAGCAACAAAACTCATATTTTGTACATTCATAACTCCATCACTTCAGATGATAAACGATGGATTCGTTGATCCTTACCGTACAAGCAAGCAGTAACCGCTATCATTTGTTATAATAAATTGTAACACCGCTCTCGACTGCGGAATGTAATATATTGTTATAAATGTTATTTTGAGTAACCGTTGAGGTCGGATAAGATGCTAACAAACATGTTAAGGATCAGGCTTAAATAATGGGTTGAAATGTTTTGTTGAAAATTTTGGATAACTGGAGAGAAAATTTCCGGTGAAATGGTTGTGAAATAATTAATTGTTATGGGGGAAGATAACAATTGTTAGCAATTACCTAGCGATTGCGTTGGCGTACCTACCTGAAAAGACCACTGCAAACACAAATATTTATTGTTTTGTTCTAATTAATACTTAAAAAGTATTTATTTTTTTGGTCAAATGATTCGTGATAGTAGATTAGACAATAATCGTCTTAGGTATTACAAAATGAAGTCAAACTTTATGTCCAGCCTTACCTTTTTTTTTTGTTTGCGATGGGAAATCATCAAATGACCTCTCGCGCTCTGGGCGAAGCGGAAGGACGTGTCAGACTTTTACTGGCTAAACCTACCCGTGTTCCTTCACTTGCCTGTAGGCCACGGCCACGGTTTCTTTTTTAACCAACCCGCAACCCTGACCCAGGTATTGGTCTTCGTGGACCCCGTCACGATGTGCTGACATCTCTTTGAGGCGCGTGAAACACAACGCGCCGTCGACTCGGGCCTGGTCCTTACCGTGCGGCGAGCTGCACACTGCTCACCGCCCGCAAGCCCGCGCGTAGGGTGGCCGGGAGTTCGATGTTGTCTGCCGACTAGGGCGTCTCCTGCGGAGGCTCCAGCCTTACCCTTTGAGTCAGTATTTGTATTATGAACTTAGATTAAGGGAAAGGTCTTAATACTAAAGTGACAACTTAGTACCGAAATGAGCTGTCATTTTTATATAAGAAATTTCATTTCTGTAACGGTTTTATTCATAACTAGCTTTCCGCCCGCGGCTTCGCCCGCGTGGATTTCGGTTATATCACGCTTTTTAGATTTCCCTCGGGAATATCAATTTTTTCCGGGATAAAAGGTAGCCTATGTCCTTTCTCAGGGTCTAAAGATTGTCTGTGCCAAATTTCATCAAAATCAGTTGAGAGGTTCAAGCGGGAAAGCGTAACAGACAGACAGACAGACAGACAGAGTTACTTTCGCATTTATAATATTAGTATGGATTCAATCATCATCATCCCAGCGTTAATCCCAGTCGCATACGAAGCCTTTTCAGCTTTGGAGTCTGGGGTCCGCTTTACCAGTCCAACTGCTGATATGGCTAAACTTCGACATTTTCCGTGAAGCGACTGCCGTCTGACCTCCACAACCCGAAGGCGACATCGAAGCATTGCAGTTAGACCAATTGTTGGACTTTTGAGGGCTCCAACGACCCGTAACGACTGCCATTAGATGTTCGTATGACAACCGGGACCAACGGCTTAACGTGCTTTCCGAGGCACGACCAGACAAGTGAAAATATTCATATTCATGCATACAATTACTTGCACTGTGCGGGGATCGAACCCGCGCCACCTTGTGCAACGGCCGCGTCCGCTACTGCTACGCCACGGAGGCTGTCGTTAGTATGGATTCAATAACACAACCCTTGTTTTGTGATAAGGAGCTAATGGCCCAACACTATTTTTAACAGAAAATAAAACACGATTTCTATTCAATGTCACCAGCAATAAATTCTGAAAAGGATACATTAAACGTACGCAAACATAATAATAGCAATATAATATCATATTATATTACGCAAGATATAATATTCCTTCGACGTAGTAAAGTATTTTAGAGATTAATAATATTCTTGGAGGCTCCTTCACGTCAAAGATTGGATTCTGTTACTTCATCTAGAAAATATGTGGCCATAATATCACTGAGAAACCATTATTATGGAGAACTTGCTTAAGAACTTGGAAGTATTGAATAATTTTTGAAAGTGGATGAAGATTTACTTTTATATTCACTCTAGAATAGAACGAAGTCTAAGTATAGCATTGTGGAAATTCTTTAAGCAGGCTTTGAATTCAGCCTAGACCTTATTTCGAACTTTGTTCACCTATGTAGCGGCCACGTCGTGACGTCACACGGATCCTACATCTCGCAAGTAGAGTTTACCGTGCTCAGACACAACATCCCTCTCGTCGTGGGAACCTCACTTTTCTACGGAAAATGAACGGACTTAACACCTTGTTCCTCATACCTGTAAACCTCATCATCATCATCATCATCATTTCAGCCGAAAGACGCCCACTGCTGGACATAGGCCTCCCCCAAGGTTCTCCACGACGACCGGTCTAGAGCCTCCCGCATCCAGCGTTTTCCGGGACCTTCACCAGGGCGTCGGTCCACCTTGTCGGGGGACTACCCACGCTGCGTCTTCCGGTGCGTGGCCGCCACTCGAGAACCCGTCGGCCCCATCGGGCAGCGGTCCTAAGGGCAATGTGCCCGGCCCACTGCCACTTTAGTGTTGCAATTCATCGGGCTATGTCGGTTACTCTCGTTCTTCTGCGGATCTCCTCATTCCTGGTTCGATCGCGCAGTTAAACCCCAAGCATAGCCCTCTCCATTGCCCTTTGAGTGACTTTGAGCCTTCTTGTAAGGCCCACTGTGCGACCACTTCTCAATTCCTTAAGACATCACTGGCAACACACACTGGTCGAAGACTTTTGTCTTGAGACATTGCGGTATTTCGGCCGAGATGATTCTTCGTAGCTTCTCGAAAGCAGCCCAGCCGAGTTGGATTCGACGATTGACCTCTTTCTCGAAGTTGGACCTTCCTAACTGGATAGTTTGTCCCAGGTATAAGTAGCTGTCAACAACTTCGAGAACAGAGTCTCCAATCTTTATAGGAGTCGGTACAACATGGGCATTAGACATGACTTTCGTCTTGTCCATGTTCATTTTAAGACGTTTCGCTCGGAGGCTCTACTGAGGTCTTCGAGCATTGTACTCAGGTCCTCCGCGGCCTCAGCCTTGACTACGATATCTTCAGCAAACCAAAAGTGTGTAATGTACTCGCCATTGATGTTGATGCCCAGTCACTTCCAGTCCAGAACCTTGAAGACATCCTCCAATGCAGCGGTGAACAGTTTCGGGGAGATAATATCTACCTGTCTGACACCACTCTGCAGAGGTATTGGTTTCGAGATCTGGTTCTGTATTCGGACTGACATGGTGGCGTTAACCTACATTTATAAAATACTAGCTGCACCCGATAATGCAGTATATTGCCAGGTAGGAATCCTTACGGACTTTACTTTGACCTTACCTTATTTATTTATTTAAATAGGTGTTAGGTTTATTGGCATTAGTATTGTATATTTAAACAATTGTGTAAAAAAAATCCTGTCCGATCCATGAAAATATTGTTAGATATCGATAACTGATTCTACTAATGTCTACAACGCCGGGAAAAACTTAAAAAAAAACCACCCTTAAAAAATAAATATTATTTCGCAAAAGGAGGTAACTTAATACATGTGCGGTAGGCAATATATGCGCGGGCGAAGGGCAGGGCACGTGCACGCGGTCACATCGCTCATAATAATACCGTCGAAATTGGTGTTGTTACTTTTTAAAAAAATACCAAATTTTGGGGAAGTTGGAATTAATTCGCGTAAAAGAATGATTATTTCAAAATTCATAATATGTGTTTACCTAACCTTTATATCATAATATTATACTTTTCGGTTGGACGGGGTTTTCTATATTGAATATTAGTTTTCATCAAAGCTTTTTTTTTGTTTTCGTTGACATTCTATTAATATAATTTCTATTTAGTTAATTTACTTAATTTGTCACAATTTCTCATTATTAAAAATTATTGTTTTATTGTCCACGTTTATTTTAACTTTATTTATTTATTTTATTATATTGTCCAAATTTGTCATCCTTTAAAATTACTGTTTTATTGCCCAGGTTCATTTTAATTTTATTGTATTGTCAAGACCTGGCTTTGATTTCTGAAATTATAAACATTTGTGCGCCATCTCGTCCCGTGTAGTAACAGGCCATATTCTCCCGTGGGTGTCATAAAAGATGATTAATGGAACTCCCACCAGGGAAACGGGCAGCAGCGCTTCTCCTGTCAAATTACTGAATGTTGTGCATACCTATAAGTGATGTATTTACACAAAACTGAAGACCTGCGATTGCTTTTTATACCACTATTATTGTAAATATGTCGTTGGTGTGCCATAATAAATAAATAAATAAATACTGCGATCCCAACCCCAACTAGCCTACCAAGTGTAGGGATTATGGCAAACCTAAACCGGAAACCTTTGTCCTGCAGTGGACCTTTATACGCACTCTTTATTACAACATCATTATCGTACCTATGTTCAACTAATTACTAAATGACTTATGACTTAAATGTAAACGGTGAAAGAAAACATCACGAAAAAACCTACAGAATAGAACCAAATTAATATTCAAAGACATGTGTGAAATCTACTTACCTTAATCTGGGTCCATGTGGTTCATTAAAACCTAGACTCCATCTCAATGAGAAGGGACGAGGGGGGCGGCAGTGTTCCATAAATTTTGCTTCATTGCGTTTTACTAAAATTAAGATCACACCACTGACTAGCTTCGTGACATAATCTGATGTTGGTACCATAAAATATTATTCTATTTCATAAAAAAAAAGAAACGATCTCTCGCAAAAGAGGATTTACGAACTAGGTAACAAAACAAGAAGAACAATTAAAGAAGAATATTATCCAAAGATATTATTAAAATTTCAATATTTTTACTGGAAAACCTTGGACCTTCGAGACTAAAAATTTCAAATTACTCAGCGAAATAGGCGTCCTTTATGTAGTTAATCTAAGTTTGTTACGATTTGTTAACTTTTATCATCCCCTCCCGGAATTTTTGATAAGTATCATTCCTGTATAAAGGAGAAAATATTTTTGTCTGTCTGTAGACAGACTTTATTCTGTAACTAGCTAAATTACAAAACAGGGTTTATGCTAACTTAACAGTAACTTTTTTTGTAAACATAAAATCTTTTATGATCGTCGCAAAATAGTTAATTATTTACATTTTTAAACTATCGGTGGCATCAGAAATAATTTTACTTCAAATTATTGTGTTCCTTTTATTTTAAGTGTATGTAAAATTTCTGAGCCCCTCTATTCTCATACGGCCTCATAAAGGCCACTCAAAAATTGACTCGCCAGTCAAAAATTGCTCCCGAGTGAAGTCAGGCCAGGCCAGTATAAGCAGATATAATCAGGATGACACGAGCCAAGTTAAATGGAAAAGTTTTTGTAGGCCTGCTTTATGCATGGCCTTATTGCCCTTTGGGCTAGCTTGACCTTAATAAGCAGTGCCTTTAGGAGTTGTCCGCTCGTAAAAAAGTTGCGAACGTGAGCGGTGGAGGGTTTAATAGAGATGAACTTTATTTAAAGTATCAACACGGACTGTGGCGAACGAACTGGATTTTTCCGGTTCTGTTGAAGTAGTTTTTAATTTTTTTTAACTTCTTTTTCTTTTAGTTTCGTTAGTTAATGTTAAAAGAAATTCTTTAGGTATGTATTTTTGCAATTTAAGCTTTAGTACTTGTATTTTTTATATGGGAACTAAAACAAATTAATTTCGAATAGTAAGATAGAGGATGATGATGATGTGGTGATAATAGTGGGCTGTATTTCTGTGAAATTATTTTATTTTATCATATTATCCTCAACATTTTTATCATCCCACTGCTGGGAAAAGGTCTCCTCTCATACAGAGAAGGATTGAGCGTTATCACCACGCTTGCTCAATGCGGGTTGGCGATTTCGTGTTTTCCTTCAGCTTTTATCATATTGTTCGACTGTATTAGGTACTGTCCACACTTCATCTTTTATGGAAATACTAGCTTTCCGCCCGCGGCTTCGCCCGCGTGGAGTTCGGTTATATCGCGCTTTTTAGATTTCCCTCGGGAACATCAAATTTTTCCGGGATAAAAGGTAGCCTATGTTCTTTCTCAGGGTCTAAAGATTGTCTGTGCCAAATTTCATCAAAATCGTTTGAGAGGTTTAAGCGGGAAAGCGTAACAGACAGACAGACAGACAGACAGACATACAGACCGACAGACAGACAGACAGAGAGAGTTACTTTCGCATTTATAATATTAGTATGGATTTACTGTTTACTCTTAATATTTGATGACACGTTCGGTGCAGTGGCTGAGATCGACTGCTGCGCTGCGTGTCTCGGCTTGGATTCCCGCATGATACAATTTTTTGTGTTGCTATGGCCTTCAGGTAGTTGTTTAAGGACTGGTTCTGGGTGTGACTGTTTATGTATCTGAGTTTTAATTTTTGTGAACACACCCACGATACAGGAGTAATTTCTCTCAGGAATTACTCCCCTATCGCGGATGCGTCTTTTATATTTATATAAAAAAGTACTTAAAATCAAACACAAATGAATCATTCCAATCAATGCTAAAAGCAGCAAAACGAAGCCTGTGTGAACAAGCCATACATAAAATATTTACACAGTAATATGTACAAACAAACATATCAGTAATTACTGTTATAAAAAGTGTTATTTACTTCAATACGTTAATGGTAATTGGAAAGGATCTCCACAATAGACGAAAAGGGCCTTTTGTGCTACTTTTACTAACTAAAACCCACCCGTGTTTCTTCACTTGCCTGTGGGCCAGGGCCAGAGTTTCTCTTTCGAAAATACTGCTGTCCTGGCAGATCAATGGTCTTACTACAATCATCGGCAACTGACAAGCAAAATTACAGTGATCACAACTTTAGCATTATAATATATTTTAAAGTCCTGCAGTACGATTCTGTCATCATCTCCGCGTTAATCCGAGTCGCATCCGAAGCTTTTTCAGCTTTGGAGTCTGGGGTCCGTTTTTCCAGTCTAACTGCTGATATTGGCTAAACTTCGATATTTTCTGTGAAGCGACTGCCGTCTGACCTCCACAACCCGAGGGCAATGTTGACGCATTGCAGTTAGGCCAATTAGATTGAGCTATCACTAATATGTGTAATCTTACCGTGAACAGCTAGCCAACTTTTTCATTCCATTACTTTGGTGTGGTTACATACATTGTTGATAGCTCATTCCAAAGTAATTTGTCAAGAAGATGTGTAATCGCACTGTGAACTCGCCCACCATACCATGGTGAGATTTATATATACGCATCTTCTTTGCATGGCGGGCAGAAACTATAGAACCCCGCCTGTTAAGGTCCTTAGTGTGCATGCACATGATCTATGTACCTACATACGTCATCGACAGCAACTGCAAGCGTTGACGAGACGTAATTCGTGTATTTGATTACGATGCTCCAATATACAACATCGAAGACAGTTGCCAACATACGTTGACGGTTGCAGTTACCTTTGCAGTCGACATGACGTGTCGGTCGTGTATTTACACACATAGAAGACTTCTTTTACTTTGTTTACGTTCAGACATCTATATACAATTTAACAGTATAATTATGCTATTTTGTCCATATCGTAATTCCCTTTTATTGAACCCTGACCATTTCAACATTGGACCATTAACTGGCTTAGATTTCCACAGCCATTCAATCCTGGCCTCATTTTATTTCTCATTAGCTAAATGAGTTACTAAAGAGTACATTAATATTACGACACAGGACGACACGTTTGGCGCAGTTGCTGAGCGATAGACTGCTGCGCTTCGTGTCGCGGGTTAGATTTCCGGAGGGAAAATTATTGATACGGGTCTGGTTGTCTGTGTGTGTAAGTTTAAGTGTTTGTAAATACACCCACGATACTTATTTTTAGTGTAGGGACAACGTTGTAGTTAAAAAAGGAGGAAAAATATGCTTATACTGTGATAAGTACTTTTCACAGACAGCCTCCGTGGCGTAGCGGTAGCGAACGCAGCCGTTGCGCAGGGAGGCGCGGGTTCGATCCCCGCACAGTGCAAATATTTATATGCATGAATATGAGTATTTGCACTGGTCTGGTCGTGCCTCGGAAAGCACGTTAAGCCGTTGGTCCCGGTTGCCATACGAACATCTAGTGGCAGTCGTTACGGGTTGTTGAAGCCCTCAAAAGTCTAAAAATTGGTCTAACTGCAATGCTTAGATATCGCCTTCGGGTTGTGGAGGTCAGACGGCAGTCGCTTCACGGAAAATATCGAAGCTTAGCCAAAATCAGCTGTTAGACTGGTAAAACGGACCCCAGACTCCTAAGCTGAAAAGGCTTCGGATGCGACTGGGATTAACGCTCTGATGATGATGATGACTCTGATAAGTACTTTTAAAAAAGCATTCTATGAACGTTAATACATTTCAGGGTGGATGAATGTAACCAATATTTTAAAGGCTACATTACGAACAACAATCTCTTTGGTATTCCCTAAAACCGTTGTTGAAGTGTGAAAGACATTTGTTTTCAGCTAAGCGTGGGCTTTAACAAGTATTGATGGTTAAATTTAGGATATTCTTATCCCAGATTTGGCTCAATACACACAAGATAATGAAATAAAACTCATTTTGTGACGCCCTGCTGAGGAGAGGATGTATTGTTCGAAAATGATTCTGTGAACCATTTTCTCGGCTGATATTATTTTGGTAAACGGTTTCGTTGATCTGATTGAACGGTGCAAAAGAGATAAGAAATTGAAACTATAGCCTGACAATTGCGAATGTAAATACAAATATAATACTTTGGTCATACCTTTCTCAAGTATATGTCCCAATATAATAATTCTCAGGTTCATAGATACAAAAATCTAAACAATACAAAAACTTTGATTAAATATGAGACGCATTGATACCAAAAAAAGTCGCGAATACGACAAAAAATCAATTAGAACATTTCTTGAACCAACGAAGATTGAACCACTATTTTCGTCTTTCCAAAATTGAAGCTCCACACGGTAGAACATCGTTATTTCGATCACGTTCCGTTCCAAGCTGACCGGAATGGTTTGGTGACAGTGAAAAATCTTGTAGTCTAACCTTTAGAACATTTAACAAATCATTCACTCACCCATTTCTTTTTCGGAACTGTAATGGGATCAATCAACGCCTCCACACTGGATGCTACTAGATTATAAAGTGTACAATCATCATTGAATGGGATATTTTTGGTTTTTATTAAGTTAGCGATAAAATCGTCAGCTTGAGTATTAAGTTAGCGATAAAATCGTCAGCTTGAGTTTATAAGGGTAGTTCTAATGAGGATCAATTACCTATGTGTAATTTTCCAATGCTTTCAAAATGGTGAAGGAGGTGATTGTGAGGAAACCGGCATGTCATAGAACCAAAAAATCGAAGACAAAGCCTTTCTGAGTCTAAGTGGTGGATTTTGCTTTTCACTTGTAGAGGCTTGTGGCTTTAACTTTTTCATGGTTTCGCTACTGCTGAGATACACCTCAGCAGTAGCAAAACCATGAAAAAGTTGATAATGCCTTCATAATATATATATTTATATATATACTAGCGGACCCGGCAGACGTTGTCCTGCATATGATATTTCAAGCGATTAGGGTATTAAAAAGTATGACAGGAAAGATCAATAATATTATTATTATTTTTCATTTTGAAATAACATCAATTTTTCGAAAACAATTGGTTATAATCAATATTTGCACAAAAACACTTGTTAAGATGCGACGAATGTTTTACAATAACCGCTGAAACCTTCAAGTTTTGCATCAAATGCGGTCACAATTTGAGCCGGATAATACAAATTAGTAGGGCTAAGGAACAAAAAAATCGAGTGAAGCAACTACTTGTTAAAACGGAAATACATCTCAACAATGTCACCATCATCTTCTGAGGGAATAACATTTTCAGCGCTTAATTTAACTGCCGAAGAACTAAACAATTTGAATGAGGTGTAAAAAAGTCAGGAGCGCAACATCGGCAATATTGTGGTTCAGCCAGACTTGTTCGAGTCTCCGAGGCCTCTCGCCACGCCATCAAGGTCGGCGAGCCAAGTCAAGACATCATCAGCAAGCCGGGTTCGCCTGTGATGTTTGATTAATTACTATATATTGACAGAGTGATTAATATAGTCTAGGTATAATAAAAAAATAATTGTATCAAATTTGAAAAAAAAAAAACGTTCAATTAGGTCCACCCGTTAAAGTTGCAGTACAGATAAATAACCTAAATACCGACTACAGCGCCATCTGCCGAATTGTTTTTTTGTGAATGTAAATTTTTCAGGCCCCCACTTAAATGCATATACTTACAAAAATTCATTCAAATCAATCCAGCCGTAAGGGATAAATAACATAGATACCGACTGCAGTGCCATCTGCCGGGCTGATTTGTGAATCTAAACTATCCCAGGCGTCAACCAAACGCAAACAAAAAAAAAAAAAAACATTCAAATCAGTCCAGCCGTTTAGTTGCAGTAGGTATAGATTTCGTTGCGGGACCCAAGACAGTTGAATCATTTCTTCGGGACTCGTCAAGCTTCATTGCTCGGCGTTTTTCTGGCGGTCTCCACTGTTGATTCTGGCTTTCAGGAGTTGCAGTGGGTTGGGAACAGAGTGGAGGGCTTTGTCCCAATAAAAAAAAAGTAGGTATAGATAAATATCCTAGATACCGACTGCAGCGCCATCTGCCGGGCTGATTTGTAAATGTAAATTTTCCAGACCCCCACTTGAATGTATAAACAAATATTTATTCAAATCAGTTCAGCCGTTTAGGATAAATAACCTAGACACCGACTGCAGCGCCATCTGCCGGGCTGATTTGTGAATCTAAACCATCCAGGGCGTCACCCAAACGCAAACAAAAAAAAATCATTCAAATCAGTCCAGCCGTTTAGGTGCAGTAGGTATAGATAAATAACCTAGTTACCAACTGCAGCGCCATCTGTAGGGCTGATTTGTGAATGTTAATTTTCCAGGCCCCCACTTGAATGTAAAAACAAAAATTCATTTAAATCAGTTCAGCCGTTTAGGATAAATAACCTAGACACCGACTGCAGCGCCATCTGCCGGACTGTTTTGTGAATATAAACAATCCAGGGCGTCACCTAAACGCATAAAAAATTCATTCAAATCGGACCAGCGCTTTAGGAGGACTTCAGTGGCGTACACACGTACAGCAGATTAAGGAATATACCCACGGAAAGCATTGTCATCTACATTTTGTAACAAAGATATCACACCTCTCTCTACCCCTAGAGCTCTTGTTTCAGTCTCTTTAAGTAAAATAAAAAATCTTAAATAATTATTCATTTCTATTTATTTTTTTCTCTTTTAGTTCAAAAGTACAAATTTAGTTAAATAAAAAGAAATATCTTTTTTATTTTTTCGCCTTTTAGTTCTAATGTACAATTATATTTTTAAGTAACTAAAAAAAATAAAAAAAAACTATAAACTTGTCTAAAAACAAAAAAAAAAACTTGTGATTGACCGGGTTTGAACCGAGGAACACCAGCCATCGCGAGTAGACCATACCAATATCGACACTACAGCCGCTATGTCAAGCCACGCGAAATTAGCGCCCATATTATGCGTGAAATATTGCGAAAGAGAAAATTCGAAAATATGCGCTTCCCCAGACATAAGACTGAGCTAGATCGATTTTTCGTCCCCGAAAACCACCACATATTAATTTTCAGCGAAATCGTTAGGGCCGTTTCCTAGATCACATGCTTCTTCAAGCGATTAGCGCCATCTGCCGGGTTGATTTGTGAATCTAAACGATCCAGGTCGCCACTCAAACGCATATAGAAAAATTTATTAAAATCGGTCAAGCCGTTTAGGAGGAGTTCAATGACATACACACGTACAGCAGAATTATATATATAAAGATATTTATTTAATATATATATTTCTGAAAAAAGTTGCAAAAGAAAGTTCTGCTTTGTTTGTAAATTAATACAAACTTTACAGGCCTTTTTAGTGTGGTAATCATCAAATGATGTGTTAGACTTTTACTGACAGAAACCCACCCGTGTTTCTTCTCTTGCCTGTGTGCCAGGGCCACGGTTTCTACTCTACTCAAGCCGGGCAGACCTCAACCGTATGTTCCACCATTTCCTTAGGGCTATTCTCACAGTGGTGACACCCTGGCTTTTTGTGCTGCCTTATCCGGAACAGGAACCTCTCAAAACAGCCATGTCCAGTGAGGACCTGTGTCCGGCGGAAGGAAATATTTTTTATTTTTATGTCAGATTTACACACCTAACGTGTCTTCTATACAAAAGTTGTCTATTTAGTAGTAGTTAAGTAAGTTATCTACGACTATTAAAACAGAATAGATATTATTTAATAATATTTTTCTGGAAACAAAAGCTGTTTCGTTTTACTAAGAATGCTGTATGAAATCCCATTCCCAAATACGGACGATACAATCAGCAACGTTACCAAGCTGATTAAACAGAAAGGCTGGCTCTGTCGACCGCATCGCACCAATTTGCGTTTCACCATAGCTCGACACAAATGCATCAAATCATCCTTTACGTCAATCGTTTAAAGCCCATTTAGCGCGCAATGGGCGCGAACGAATGACGATTATACAGTTTTATGGATTAAGTGGTGACTAGCTATTGTACAAAGCCGTCCTGAATTTTGTTTGCATTGCGCTTAATGGTTTGCCGGAATGTTGTTTTTGATTCTGCTAAAATGTTGGCAGATTTTTGACTACAATAACAATATGTACTAATATATAAAGCTGAAGAGTTTGTTTGTATGTACATATGTTTGTTTGAACGCGCTAATCTCGGGAACTACTGGTCCGATTTGAAAAATTATTTTTGCGTGGGATAGCCCATTAATCCAGAAAGGCTTTAAGTTATATAACATCACGCTGCGACCAATAGGAGCGGAGCATAACTTGCTCCACGCGAACGAAGTCGCTGGCGGCCGCTTATTTTTTTATATAACCGTTATGTTGTATCAAGGGGCTTGTGGCTAAATAATAACAGCCGCACAGCTCGATCGATCAGGTTAAGCTACGCTTGCCGCGGTTTATCTGTGGATGGGTGACCATGTTTACATACCCTTTTATTTCTAAGGTGGAAAAATCCTCATGGACTATCCTCCGCCCGGGGTGTGCCGGACTCTTACCGGGTAAAAAACCACCTAAGCGTTCGTCATCTGCCTTTCCGGAGTACCGGGTCCTCCCAATTCTACGGTATCTTACGCGCCTCGGTGTTTTATAGCAAGTATATTGATTGCTATGCCACTTTACTGGCGCATGGGTCGGGTCATCAAAATATGCCCTGGAGCCGATGAGGTCTGCAGAGTTGCCGAAATTTTCACCACTAACGGCACCGTGAAGAGGGTAGTAAATAAAATGTGCCCCTTTCCTGTACATTAAAGAGTTGAAAGACTTCAACGGCACCTAAATGCGACGAAATGCAATGCACCCAAGGACAAGTGGACGCGCGGGCGCAGGGGGCGGGAGCACGTTCCGGTCGCTTCCGCTACACGTCGGCGACAGCCCGCTGAGGCCATATTGGACACGATGCTCGGCGAGAACACTTCGTGAAATGCCGCGACTATGTTTTTTTTGCTATTTATGTAAAGTGCCATATCAATCGGAAAACACGATAATATTTGGTGCCGGCAGTCATTCGTAGATCTTTAACGGTCTTCAGAAGTCTAACAGTCTGACCACCCGTCTTAGCAAGGGGCACAAGGGGTCGTCATATAGATAGTCGCTCTATGTGAAATACCGGTATTCAGCTAAATCCGGTCAGATTGGAAACTGACTCCAAAAAGGAAAATGCAACAGGCAATTGATGAATATAACTCGTTGTATTAAATACTTTTCCAGAAATTTGACATTGTCTCCAGTAGTGCTAGTAGTCATGATATAAATAAATATAACATTTGATTGTCAGAATAAAACATATGCAGATAGTCACAATTTTATTATAACAATCAAATATTAATAAGATAACAGAACATTTTTTTTCTTCTTCTCCTTCAGCCCATGGAGGTCCACTGCTGGTCAAAGGCCTCCAAGGCTTTCATTACATAGGGTGGTTCGATTTTTTTTTTTTGGGTGTTTTTTGAACACATATAGAAAGACGAAGTGTTGTATAGAAACTTAAGGCGTCGGGGATTTCAGAGCAGCTCCCAGAGCACTGGCTTACTGCGTAGATGAGACCACCTACATACATAGAGGGGTTTGCCATATTTCCTATAGTTGGCAGGCGGGTTGCGGGATCGCAGTAATTTGATATTCCACAGGAGAAGCGCTGCTGCCCGCTTCCCTGGTGAGAGTTCCCTTAGTCGCCTCTTACGACTCACACGGGAGGATGTGGGTTGGTACTATTCTAAGCCCGGTACCACGCGGGGAAGATATTTTTATAAAGATAAATTTTAACAGAGGTTGGTGTTACTGATATTGGCTGCGTGATGTCTGGTGTAGCCGTACGGAGGACGGGTCTGAGCAGTTGTGTTGCGATGTGTGCCGGGTACGATATGCCTAATGTTGTTGTGTCGGGAGTTTGGTCGTGAAGGGGCTCCAGACCATCCTCTGGCGCAGCATCTTTGGTCGTGTTGTTGGGTTAAACATTGCATCACCTCGCTCAACTGCCGTCTTCCTTCCCATTCACTCAGTTTTTGAGTGAATAGGCTTAATAAGCTAGTGCGCTTTATAAACAACGATTGCATCACTGCTTACCATCAGGCGGGATTGCAGTCAGGCACTAGTTTATAACTATTAAAAAAAAAAAAACTAAGACCAAATGGGTTGTAGTCATTAATAATATGGTTTTTGAAAAAATTCTGTTTTATGTTATTTTAATCAAAAATGTTAAAAATGGCCTAATTGCATAACCAGACCCGGAACCGGACCTGTAGGTCATACAAATATTTGTTTGGTGTGGAAATCCAACCCGCAACAAGCAGCGCAGTAGTTGATTGCTCAGCCTTTATACCTTTATTTTTCTCAACCGTATAGTCAATTTAAAAAAGAGAACATTTCATCACGTCCACATCTGGTTACGTTGATTGAAATCTCAATTTTTTACAAGTCCAGACTTCCCACATTACTATGTTCCCTCATCTAAAAGTAATACCTCTAAGTGAAACATAAACGCTTGATTAAATCACTTTCAAAGCCATTAATACACCCACGAGGAGCTGAAACTCCTCCTCATGTGACAAAGAGTATCGTCAAGTAAACAAGTGTACGATCACAATTCACGGCACGACTCGACTGTACTACCGGGAAAACAATTTTGTATACGCCTGTACTGACAGCGAGATAAGTGACTGACATTTACACCGTTGTGTAAGATTGTGGGGTAGAAGTTTTGGCGGGAAAGCTAAGATGAGTGTCACGCTCATTTTTCATTGGCCTTTTAAATTATTTATGGTGTCGTTTACTAAATGAAAGCGCGTGATTTGTGTAGTAAAAACTGCATTCAGTAAATAATTCATAAAGAACATTGAAATATCGCAGGAAAGTGGCCTCATCATGACTTTGCCTCAAACCTCCCTCGTAGACGGGTTCACGCGGCCATCTTTTTCGACTGTCATTGGCAATATCCGCCATTCATCATCCCAGTGTTAATCCCAGTCGCATCCGAAGCCTTTTCAGCTTTGGAGTCTGGGGTTCGCTTTACCAGTCCAACTCCTGATATGGCTAAACTTCGACATTTTCCATGAAGCGACTGCCGTCTGACCTCCACAATCCGAAGGCGACATCCAAGCACTGCAGTTAGACCAATTGTAGGACTTTTGAGGGCTCCAACAACCCGTAACGACTGCCACTAGATGTTCGTAGGGCAACCCGGACCAACGGCTTAACGTGCTTTCCGAGGCACGACCAGACCAGTACAAATATTCATATTAATGCATACAAATACTTGCACTGTGCGGAGATCGAACCCGCGCCACCTTGCGCAGCGGCCGCGTCCGCTACCGCTACGCCACGGAGGCTGTCAATGGCGATATCCGCCATAATTGTGAATTAGAATTTTCAAAGAATTTCTATAATTTCTCACACGTGTTATTGGCAAAATTGTGGTATCTATTCCACAGGGGCCATTGATCAAGAATTGAGTTGTGTTGATTGTGGATTAGAAAGTTATGTTATAGCGAACTTCGCCAACCCGCATTGAGCAAGCGTGGTGATTACGCTCAATCCTTCTCTGTACGAGAGGAGACCTGTGCTCAGCAGTGGGACGATAAAAAGGTTGATGATGATGACGATGATGATGATGATAGAGAACTTATAGCTAGCAATATGAGTGCAAATTAACTGAACGTCTTTAACTTGATTTTTATAAGATCAAGAGGCAAGCGATGCGTTGACCATATCTTTGCTGGGACTTGTGGTTTTTAATGAAATCTTTTTTGAAATTTAGCAACATAGATTTTTTACTTAAAAATGTTGGTCACGTGTTCTGGGTATCGCATATACAAAAATTTACGTTGTATGTTATTTTTCTTAAGGGCTTTTTTGTCAGTACGTGATAACTTCCTTCATACTTTATTTATATTATACAATATGTAAAGAAAACCTCGTCCGACCTAAAAGCATACCTAATAAAGGTTAGGTATATACATGACCAAAAAAAAAAATGAAATTTTACATAATCGTCATAGTAGCAATACTAATGAATTTTGAAATAATCTTTTTTTCTGCGAATTAATTCCAACTTCCCCAAAATTTGGTGTTTTTTAAAAAAGTGACAACACTGTTTTAGGCAGTATAGAGTGATGCGATCACGTGCCGCGTGCCACTGCCCCCCATCACTCGCGCATATATGCCTACCGTGTTGCCTACCGTACAGTTATTAAGTTACCTCACTTTTTTGTTTAGGGGGAATTTTGATTTAAGTTTAGCCTGTCTTTGTAGGCATTATTAGAATCAGTTAACGATACCTAACAATACCTTCACGGATCGGACAGGGTATTCTTTACTTATCCATACTAATATTATAAATGCGAAAGTAACTCTGTCTGTCTGTCTGTCGGTCTGTCTGTCTGTCTGTCTGTCTGTCTGTCTGTCTGTCTGTTACGCTTTCCCGATTAAACCTCTCAACCGATTTTGATGAAATTTGGCACAGGCAATCTTTAGACCCTGAGAAAGAACATAGGCTACCTTTTATCCCGGAAAAATTTGATGTTCCCGAGGGAAATCTAAAAAGCACGATATAACCGAACTCCACGCGGGCGAAGCCGCGGGCGGAAAGCTAGTTGTATATAAATGAGGCATCATATTAAAGTTACACCGAAAAAATATACAAATTCCGGAAAATATATAGTTTCAGAGGTTTTTCTAAAATTTACGATTGAAAATACCATGCCAATACTTCGCCTAGTTACACTCGAAGTGACGCCAAATATAGTCTTTACCTGCTTTAACGGCTAGGTTTATTACATCGTCGATGAGTTCATAGATGACAATCGACAGCCACAATTGAATTATTGATGAATTATTCTGTGCGTGTGTTTTTTTTTTTTTAATTACTTATTATTCATCCATACTAATGTTATAAATGCGAAAGTAACTCTGTCTGTCTTTTACCACGTTGAACGCCAACGCGGTCAGTGCTGACCGACAGCTAACTTTTCCTTCAGGCCAAGCAACAATCACAGTTCTATCCAAATTTAGACCAACTGTTTTTTTTTATTAGATACTTACATCTAATGTCCAATTGTATTTTTTTATTAACAAAAGTCAACTTTAGTTAGTATTTATGGAGATAGTAAACGTCGGGCAGCACTGACCGACGCGGCTCCTAGAGACGAAAAAGAGATTTTCCGTTAATGGGGGCCGCGCGGGTCAGGGTGTCAGGTCGCGTCCCGCACAGTCCAGAGTTTGTAAGCTCGCCCGCGCTTACGCCGTTGACGCCCATAACTGAGCTGAGACGTCGTTACATCGGACAACTGTTTAAATAGCGTATTTATTTGTATAATAAAGTAATGTTTACTATTATTATGGATGGCTTTGAAGATTTTGCGATTACTCAAGATATCTTGAATCAGATAGAAAACTTAGAAATCAATCTACTCGACAAAACTTTAAATCTAAGTTCTGATGATGATGAAGAAAAGATTCGAGTTACAGGCGCCTGCAGATTCCGTCATCAAGTGAAGGTAGTGATGGTGAAATTGGACGCGCTATCCAAAATTTAGAAAAAAAAATCATCATTTAAGTAGACAAACCCCAAAGTAATCAGCGCAATATAATTCCTTTCACTGAATGTTGTGGCATGCCTGTTTCTATCCGCACGTTAACGACTAACAAATCTCCAGCTGATTTTTATACACTTTTGGTGACGGACATTCTTTTACAAAATATTGTTGAATGTACTAATGCTTTCGCAATGACTAAGATAACTCGCACGGAAGAAGCTTCAAAAAATGCAAGAATTCGCTCATGGTCTGAAATTAACCTCGCCGAGATGAAACATTTTTTCTGCTTGATTTTGTTTATGGGTTTGGTGAAGCTTCCTAAAATTGCTGATTATTGGTCTAAGGATGAGATTATGGGTCAAAATTTTCCACGAACTGTAATGTCTAGAAATAGATATGAATTGCTCTTGCAAATGATTGACTTTTCCCAAGATGATGATAATAATATATCGGACCGACTTCACCGCGTAAAGCATTTGCTAGATGTGATGAATGATAATTTCAAGAGAAATTATATTCCAGGTCAAGACATATGCATTGATGAGAGTATGGTTCCGTTTCGAGGACGTTTGATATTCCGCCAATATAATAAACAGAAACGACACAAGTACGGGATCAAACTGTTTAAACTGTGTACCCTACAAGGATATACATACAGGATTAATATATACGCTGGTAAACAACATGAACAAATCAATGTCACCCCTCAAAGCGTGGTAATGAACCTTAATATACACACGCACACACAAACACGTATAAACTTGTGGATATAATATTAGTGAAGTACTCATCGATAACGCAGCTTACCATTAGTGAAAGAATTTATTAAATCAGATAAGTAGTTTTAGAGATTACTTTCTACATCCTCACTCCCAATCCCGTACTTCTTTATACTCATCAGTCCGGAGAAATCTTCTGCTAGACAAAGGCCTTTTCCATTTCGTGCTGTACAAATTTTCACTCTTAAGTAATTGTTGTTTTTTTTTCTAAGTCGACGTTTCTCAAAAACCATCATAGTTTGGCGTAACTAGAGGGCCACGCGGGTCAATGAATATAGGATTTAGTTTGATAGCACTGCCCTACGGCCTGAATGAATGGACCAAAAACACTCGTAAAACGCGGTCAGCACTGACCGACGCGGCCCGAACGGAAAGTTTAGTTGTCGACCATCACTGACCGACGCGGTCCGAACGGGAAGATGCATTTTTTTTTTGTTGGCGTTCAACGTGTTACGCTTTCCCACTTACACCTCTCAACCAATTTTGATGAAATTTGGCACAGACAATCTTTAGACCCTGAGAAAGGACATAAGCTACCTTTTATTGAAAAAAAATGTTACATTCCCGAGGGAAATCTAAAAAGCGCGATATAACCGAATACCGCCGGCGAAGCCGCGGTCGGAATGAATAAAGAGATTTAAATTTAAATTTTTTAAAATTGTAAGTAATTATTTAATTAGTTTTATTACAGAATTATTGGCACAACTTTATATACTATATATTTTAGTATGAACGATTTTATGAACTTGAAACGTAATATTTTTATTATTACTGCAAGGACCAGTGACTTTTTCCCTCCTCCTTTTTTCTCCCATCCTGATTCCCTCTCACCGAGAGGGCGAGAGGGGGCCTGTGTCCCCGAATGAGAACGTTATAGGCTGATTATGTTGTGTAACCTGAGTTTGTTTATATATACTACAATACAAATCTTACTAAACGCTACTCAGGCGTCATAATTCCCAAGTCTTATCTTACCTTTAAGATATTTATTAACAAAACAATATCTTTCAGACTCGCACGGCCTAAATAAACGCCTAATGTCGCTTCCAAGGACCAATATCTTTCCTCACTTACATAACAAAAGTAACAAAAGTATGTACATAATATGGTTTGAAATTGCCACTCGAGCCATCTTTTTTTCTTGTAAAAGACCGGAGATCTGGTGGCCTGAAATATAGGCCAAGAACTTAGTTTAGGCATCAGTCTTCCACAATATTAAACTCTGCATTTTTTTTAATATTGTGATACTAGCTGTTTCCCGCGACTCCGTCCGCGTGGACTTCAGTTTACAGCGCGGTGGTTCCCGTAAATTAAAAAGAACTCAGTTGATATAACATAAGCGCCTGTTAAAATAATGGGAGCAATATGTATGTCAGCGTTAGGACCCGTTTTCGCAAAAAAAAATCGTTACTGCTCTGCTCTTATTGGCCATAGCAGCATGTTATATAGCCTATCTCCTTTCTCAGGTTCTAGACTATCTGTGTACTAAATTTCATTACAATGGGTTCAGTAGTTATGGCGTGAAAGCCGGACAGACAGACAGAGATACTTTCGCATTTATAATATTAAGTATGGATTATGTATAGAGTAGAGGTGGCCCACTGGTATCGGCTGTGACTTACAAGGTCGTAGGTTCGAACACCATTTGGTGCTTTACTTGGTGTAAATTATTTAATCACCACTGCTCTCAAAACGGTGAAGGAAAACATCATCAGGGAACCGGCATGTCCCAGAGCCAAAAAACTTCGAATACTTGTGACACCTAACTCCACACCTACACCCACTCCCTCTTACCGAGAGGTGGTTTTTGTCCCAGGAGTGGGAACATTGTGGGTTATTCGAGATTAAAATAAATCGTATTCTTATTATAAATACAGAACGAATGAAATAGGTGCAACAAATCGAAAAAAGGTGACAATGTGACCAGGTAGTGTATTAAATATATTTATCTACTCTCATATCAAAAAATTAAAAATATAAAACCAAAAAGGAGTTTATATTCACGTACTTTACCAATAGTATATCGAAAGGAAATTAGAACATTAAATTATAACATTATTTCTCTAACAAAATAATGTTATAATAAAATTTTTTTCATTACGGTACAAACCGTAGACAGCCATTGATATAATATTATACTAAGGTAGATAAGTCACTAGCGCATTGAACTTGAATCTTACAAAATATCATATCTGTTTAATATTATATCAATGTTTTTTTTTGGTTTCATTCTTTCCGTTCATTTGAACGGAAAAGGCAAAAGCATAGTACGCCATACAGCCTAGTCTTCAGTATGTTTTTTCTTGAGTTTTATATCCTAACTTATCCTAACATATACTAGCTTAACTTAAACCTAACTATCTCCTTTCATTACCCGCGTGAGGCGCATGCGCTGTGACGCAGGGTGCATAAGTGTTAACATTTTGTATATTACAATTATGAAACTGAATAAATGGAATTGTGTTGCGTTGGCGTTAGACGCACTGAGATTATTGGTATTACACACTCGTTTGATACTATTAAAAAACTCGCTTCGCTCGCAATTCACATTCGTGCTTAATACCCCTCATTATGTATCAGTATCATAAACTACAAGCATTGAGCAAGCATGGTGATTACGCTCAATCCTTCTCTGTACGAGAGGAGACCTGTGCCCAGCAGTGGGACGACTAAAGGTCGATGATGAAACTACTATTTTAGTTCAATATGAACTTTGATGTCTAAATATATAATATATTTGATACACTTCTGTTCAATTGGACAGAAAGGTAAAAAAATCCTAAACATAAACAGAAACACATTAATATTGGGCGGAAAACTTTGTAAGGTCAACAAAACATTCGAAAAGAAAGTTGTTTTCCTTTCGCAATCTTTTGCCAAAACGAGCGATACATCTCTATTTATTTATAGTAAAATAAAAAAAAAAACAGAATAAAAATAAATAAAGTGTTTGTTCACACAACTCACGTAGACAATACCTATTTTCGGCGAATAACGGCTATGTATCTATCTGAAGTTATCTACGTTTGGTGAAATATGGAAGGAATGTTTGAAGATATAAAAAATAAATTAGTTTTTAGGGAATTTGTAATATTTCTTCGTTTTGGGATCATAGCCTTTAAACAAGTTAAAGTATCTTATTAAATATTAACATTATATAAAAAAAAGTTGTCAGCTAAAACTACTTCAGAAGCGATGGAGTGAAAAATAATCTAATTTAGAGGCACAAAAAATATGTATTAGCATATTTATATCACCAAACACCTCTATAATTGAATAGCTAACAGTAATTCAGACAAGTCTCACCGAAATACACAAACTTCGGCAAATCTCGTCAAAACTTCGCGAGAACGAATCAAAGTTCCACCGATTCGTTTAACTTAAAACCGGTGGGAACCTGTGAAAACCAGATTTGTTTGGTAGATTTCTTTGTTAAACAATATTTTTAAAGACGTAATCAGGTTTGTTATGGGCGAACAAATCCGGCTTGGACGCGAAAACAAATTGTTTTTTACAAAAAGCCTCTTCAAAAATTCAGTAGGGAAAACTTTTAGGCGCTAGTCTTCCGTGCTGGTTTTAAATACTTTTGAATATTTTAAAGGTTTACTGAGAACCAGGTGAACTTGTATTATATATTTGAAATAAGTCATTTTTTGTTTGTTCTTGGATTCTTAAGTATTTAAGTAAAACACTGAGCCTGCTGTCAACATTACTGTTAGCTGGTAATCGTTATTAAGCAAAACAGACGACGGCATATCAACCTACTACAATATGACAATTTTTTTTATTAAATTGTCATCTTTATCGCTAAAGCGTTAATGCCATACTATTATATAGACGTAAGTTAATGCTCAATCTTGACCTATTGTCGTCCGTACACCCGAAAAAAAACTTCCTTTTTTATTTCTGGTTAGAGATTTGTTTGCTGTTTATTTTGATATCTTCGAAATAAAAAAAATATTTCTTCGACTAGTTATAATCGTTTACGTATAATATGATACAATTGTAGGTACAACGCGATCGCTCAAAATAAGAAAACACGAAAAGTATTTTATTTCTCGGCTGTAAATTGTTACCATATCCGTAATATTGCGTAGATATACGATTTTCTTGTAGCATGTAGGCCTTATTCAACCATTCGTCTTACGAGTGGCGTTCACAAAGACGTACGCTTATAGAATAAGATGGAATTTACTGTACTGTAATTGGGGTTGCCATGCTGCAAATTTTTCTGTATTATAATATGAAGATGGTGTAAAAAAAAAGGTTTAGGTGGCTGAAGTCTTCGTTTTCTTTTTACGACATATACATTAATTTCTTTTCTCATGAAGTCAAAGTTAAAATGGCAGCAGACAATAAATCTCGAAAATGTTTAAATTTTCAACAATTAGAACCGGAGATATAAAAATGTAGCAACGTAATGCCAAGCCTGGGTTAGCAATAATAAAATTATTTAGCACAGACCGTCTCAATAATACGTAATAACTAAATAACAGGTGTTATTTAGTTATTAGGTATTTTTGAGACGGTCGACTTCGGAATATACAGGTGTGTATATTCCTAAGGATAAGCCAGTTGTACACATATGTATAGCAAGCCCATTTTTCACTGGTTATGTATATGTACAACTCTCGTGTAAATCCCATAATAATGAATACAGCACATAAATGAATTGAATTTATAACTACACGCCCGTTTTGCCTTTGCATAAGCTTAAGGTTGACTGGTAAAAATGCCTTTAACTTGATCTACGCTTCGTATACAATATATGTATTTTTCACTTATTCGTAAAGTTTTAATTAATAAGTAAAAAAATATATTGTAAAGTGAAAGGATTAAGTTAAAAAAAATGTTAAGAAAAAAAATAGTTCTTTTTTATGTCTCAAAAAAGTATCTTTTATATCCCAAAACATGGCAACTCTAAACACATTTGTCACGTCTAAGTTATCTTCTGTCTGTCTGTCACGTGGTTGATAGGGTAATGCCAAGACCGGTGTGGAATTTTAACTAAAACCTTCGCATTATTATACGTGGGCATAAAAAATAGCCCCTATACAAGAATTTCAATTTTCATGCAGACATACGTTGCATACGTAAATGTTTATTATAATAATACAATGAATTATTTATTAGTTTTTGTTTCATTTCACTTGTTTATTTGGTATAACATTTTTTTGGTAAGATGGAATTTTTCTTTTTTGTTATAGATGAAAAATTATACGTGATCGATATGAAGAGAACTCAAGAGTTGTAAGTTAACATAACTTCGCGTCTGTGTTCTTTGAAGGCTTAGGCAGAGATGTACTCCGACCCTGGTTCAGGCCATGGTCCGGAGCGAGAGTGCATGGCAGATGTTGGCAAAGGAGGAGGCGGAGCGCGTGAGGCAACGGGAATCCCAGCGCAGGAGACGCTCTGGTTGGGAGATGACACTAAACTCCCAGCCACCATAGGCGCGGGCCTGCGGTCGGTGAGCAGTGGGCAGCTCGCCGCTCGGTAAGGACCAGGCCCGAGTTGACGGGGCGTCGTGTTTCACGTGCGCCTCAAAGTCATGTCAACACATCGTGACGGGGGTCCACGAAGACCTCCTGGGTCACAGTTGCAGGTTGTTTGCATCTAAAAATAGCAGACTCGGGGCTGTAATGGAAAGCAGGCAGAGATGGATGGATGTCTTCCACCAGGAAGACATCCAGGCTACAGATAAATTCCTACAGGGCAAAACCGAATAACATGTTACTCGACCCCCAGGTCGGGTAACATGCATGAGGTCCTGACTTAGATCCCAATCTAAGTCAGGACCTCATGCTCAGCAGTAACGCTTGCGACCACTAGACCAACTAGTCTGATTTTGTAATACTCTAACTGCTGATTTCATTTATACCCGTTTCGAACCTTGGGCATATTGGGATAAAATACATTTTATATTGTTAGCGAAGACCACCTCAAGCTTATTATAAAAGGCGCGGTCTACTCGCCCTCTTTTGACAACCGTCACTCGAACCAGTATCATCGTGCCAACTTTGTGAGACCTATATTTTCCATATTAATTAATAGCTGATTGCTATCGTTTTACATTTTATTGTGTACTCGGTGATTGTTATTCTGTTTATATGTTTTATGATAATACACGAACATTGGAGCATACCTACCTCCTGATTTATTTTTTAATAAAAACTACTTCTGATGGCTAAAAATATATTAATCCTGGTTATGAACTATTTGTGTATATATTAAATCAAAATTAGTCAAGCCGTTTGAGCGTGAAGAAGTGAAAAATATAAAAACACTCACGCCCTCAAAAACTTTCGCGGCCAAAAACTTGTTACAAACAATAAAACACAATAGATTAGCAGCCTTTAATGTTCTGACTCCTGGGACACAGGCTTTTTCTCGATGAGAGCGTGTGGGCCATAATCTCCAAAACGCGGCCCCATTGCGGGTCATGTCTAGGTTTTTGCCTCTAAGACATGCTGGTTTCCTCACGACGTTTTCCTTCACCGTGTTTTAAGAGCAGTGGGGATGAAATAATTAACACAAATTAAATCGTGGTGGCCTAGTGGTTAAAACACCAGGCTTTCAAGTATGAGTGTGCGGGTTCCATTCCAGGTCAGGCAAGTACCAATGTAACTTTTGTAAGTTATATGTACTTTCTAAGTTTATCTTGGACACCAATGACTGATTAAAAGGTGAAGGAAAACATCTTGAGGAAACCTGGACTTTACGTCTGAAATCGCTAACCCGAATTGAGCTAGCGTAGTGATTCCACTCAATCCCTCTCTGTATGAGAGAAGACCTGTGCCCAGCAGTGGGACGATAAAAGGTTCATATTGAAAGCGCCTGATGGGATTCGAACCTACGATTCAATCTATTCAAATCCTACGAGCCATCACTATTCTTTTTAGTCCAGACGTTTGTAATTTTTCGTTGCGCCATAAAACGGAATTGTTGTAATATATAATATTAAATTAGTGAGCTTTGAACTACAGACCACGCCGTCCACTCTAGTAGTTGTTAATTTTAACTTTAATTAAAAATCATTTCTCTTCTCTACTGGACATGGGCGATGTACGAAGCAAAGTTACTGGGTTGTAACAGTAAATGACAAAAAATGTTATTGTAGGATATCCATAAGAAATAGACATAATACCATCGCGGATTTTTGTGTAACCTTTTCAATCTGTACAATACCTAGAATATTCATCATCATCCCAGTGTTAATCCAAGTCGCATCCGAAGCCTTTTCAGCTTTGGAGTCTGGGGTTCGCTTTACCAGTCCAACTGCTGATAAGGCTAAACTTCGACATTTTCCATGAAGCGACAGCCGTCTGACCTCCACAACCCGAAGGCGACATCGAAGCATTGCAGCTAGACCAATTGTAGGACTTTTGAGGGCTCCAACAACCCGTAACGACTGCCACTAGATGTTCGTAGGGCAACCGGGACCAATGGCTTAACGTGCTTCCCGAGGCACGACCAGACCAGTACAAATATTCATATTCATGCATACAAATACTTGCACTGTGCGGAGATCGAACCCGCGCCACCTTGCGCAGCGGCCGCGTCCGCTACCGCTACGACACGGAGGGTGTCGCCTAGAATATTATTCTGATGAATCTCGTAGGGTTCAGCCGTTTTTTTTCCACGCGTGTTCGTTCACTTGCCTGTGCAACGGCCAGGGCCACGGTTTCTTTTTTAATCAATCCTGACCCTGACCCAGGAGGCATCGGTCTTCGTGGACCCCGTCACGACGTGCTGACGTCTCTTTGAGGTGCGCGTGAAACACAACGCGGCGTCGACTCGGGCCTGGTCCTTACCGGGTGGCGAGCTGCCCACTGCTCACCGCCCGCAGGTCAGCGCCTACAGTGGCTGGGAGTTAGTTGTTGCCTCTGGACCAGGGCGTCTCCTGCGGCGGCTAGTGGCTTGAGGGCGCTAGGATTCCCGCTGCATCACGAACTCCGCCGCCTTCTTTGCCAGCACCACTGGTTCGCAGGAGGAGGTGACGGCCTGCCATGCACTCTCTTTCCGGACTATGACCAGGATCGGATATGGACCAGGGTCGGACGTGAGAGATCGCCGCTACGAGGACACGACGGTGCTCTACTTAAGCCGGGCAGACCTCCACTGTATGCTCCATCGTGTCCTCGGGGCGAACCACACAATGGTGATACCCTGGTGTTTCCTCCCGCCTTATACGAAACAGGAACCTCCCGAAACAACCATGTCCGGTGAGGACTTGCGTCAGGCGGAAGGTGAGGACGTCATGGCGCCTCTCTAGCCACTCCTCAAAGAGAGGACCTACCACCGCTATTGTGGCATGCCCAGTAAGGTTCAGCCTGCGTTTGCAATGTAGGCGGCAAAAATATAATTATTAACGACATCACATTAGAAACTTCAAAAATAACAATATTTCTCAACTATTTATTGGATGTTATAATACATATAAAATTTTTTCTTCAATTACTCTATCTATTAAAAAAAGTCACATCAAAATACGTTGCCTATTTTTAAAGATTGAAACATACATAGCAATATAGGAACAGAGAAAGCGACTTTGTTTTATATTCTGTGGTGAAGTGATAAGACATAGTTTAGTTCCTATTTCAGTGGACAGAAATTTTCTAAATTAGGAAACGTGTCTTTTAACGTCTGGAGGCATAAACCCCAGGCGTTAAAATCAATCATATTCTAATTTCATGGTTACAGTTAGCACGTCGATGGTCGATGGTGGATGGATGTTTATTATCAGACTTCAAAAAATGACAAGGTTCTCAATACGAGTATTAATTTTATTTCCATTAAAAAAACAAGTTTTCATTGCTTGTTGAATAATCTAGGCTTACAGGAACGTAATATAGATTTAGGTAAATTTTGTGAAATTAATTGCCATACAAATTGACTACGTACCTGAATCATTTAAGCCTGAAACACAGGTTTTAATGAACCTAGTTTGGGTAGTCTCAACATTAATTTTAGTTCGTTAATTTATAGCTTCGTATTATGTATTAGTCTATAGTAAATTAGATTTTGAGATTGTTGTTATTAAGAAATTTTATTACTATATAAACTGAGACTTTATAATTATAATGCTAGCTTTCCGCCCGCGGCATCGCCGGCGTGGAGTTCGTCATTCATCGAACATCATTTTTTTTTTTCGGGATAAAAGGTAGCCTATGTTCTTTCACAGGGTCTAAAGATTGTCTGTGCCAAATTTCATTAAAATCGGTTGAGAGGTTTAAGCGGGAAAACGTAACAGACAGACAAACAGAGTTACTTTCGCATTTATAATATTAGTATGGATGGCGGAGAGATAGTGTCGTCATCATCTTGATGTGGTGGTAAGGGTCCATTTCGTAGGTGAGTTTTGAATTAAAGCAGGACGTGTAGATATACCCTCCAATCTTGATAATCACAATTTAAATAGGCAAACCGATAGTTTCGCCTCGGAGATGTGCCTTGGACCGCGTATCAATTCGAAGTGACTGTTCGACAGTCCCCACTCTCCAAACCGACCCTGTCCACGTGGCGCCATTACAAAATAACCCCATAGCAGCTACCCATAGTCTACCCCACTACTATGAACTCAAATGAGCAACTTTTTTTCAAATAATTTAGACGATCCACGACATATACAAAATGTAAAGAAAACCCTGTCCGATCCGTGAAGGTATTGCTAGGTATCGTTAACTGATTCTAATAATGCCTACAAAGCCGGGCTAAACTTTAAAAAAAACTCCCCCTAAAAAAAATAAACATTATTTCGAAAAAGCGAGACAACTAAATACATGTGCGTTAGGCAACACGGTAGGCATACATGCGCGGGTGAAGAGGCGCAGGGTATGCAGCACATGGTCACATCGCTTATAATAATACCGTCAAAATGGTGTTCTCACTTTTTAAAAATTACCAAATTTCGGGGAAGTTGGAATTAATTCTCGGGAAAAAAAAGATCATTGCAAAATTCATTACTAATGTTACTATCAAGATTACGTAAAATTTTATATTATACTAGCTTCCCGCCCGTGGCTTCGCCCGCGTGGAGTTCGGTTTTATTGCGTTTTTTGAATTTCCCTTGGGAATATCAATTTTTTCCGGGATAAATTTTCGTAAGATTTGTATTGTAGTATATATAAACAAAATCAGGTTACACAACATAATAAGCCTATAACGTTCTCATTCGGGGCACAGGCCTCCTCTCGCCCTCTCGGTGAGAGGGAATAAGGATGCGAGGAAAAAGGAGGAGGGAAAAATTCAGTAATAAGAAAAATATTACGTTTTAAGTTCATAAAATCGTTCATACTAAAATATAATTATAGTATATAAAGTTGGGCCAATAATTCTGTAAAATAAAAATTAAATAATTACTTACAATTTAAAAACCCTTAAATTTAAATCTCTTTATTCATTACTAGCTTTCCGCTCGCGGCTTCGCCGGCTGTATTCGGTTAAATAGCGCTTTTTAGATTTCCCTCGGGAATATCAATTTTTTTTCAATAAATGGTAGCCTATGTCCTTTCTCAGGGTCTAAAGATTGTCTGTGCCAAAGGAGAATGCCAGATTTCGGCCTACACAACTTTTAAAATTAAACTCATCCTCCACAAAGTTCTTACCACCAACAATTTAAATATAAAATATAAACTAAAAAAATGTATTTAGTACTTTACTGAAACTTAGCCATTAAAAAAACATTTTAATAAGTAATTAATTTAAGTTTGTCAATTCCAGATTTCAATAAAAAAAATGTTGCCAATCTTGCTACTTTAATCGATAACGCTAAATAAATAAAACGTGCCACTGTAATCGATAATTGTATTTTAAAAATATTATTTATTATTTAGGTAGTTCTAAATAAAAAATGTAGTCTACTTTTTATTTACCACCTTATTATTCTCATTTCTTCTTAGTATTTTCTTAACATTCGTCCTGTTTGTAGTAGATTCATAATGATTATAAAAAACGAAATTCAAAAAATCGATTTTCCATCTGTAATCGATAACATAATCGTCTTGTGATGGCAACCCTGTTAATTGCATATCTGTCAAAATCTTGACAAAACTGACAATTGACATTGATACATCTTGTATTGTTATCTGACTACGATTCGGTTTTCTTTCGCTGTTTTTTTTTCGTATTCAAATAAGTTATATTACGTTTACGGAAGTTATAGAATTATTGTGTTATATTTATACCACCACACATTTTGTGACAATGTCTCATCAACTACGTTGTGTTAATTGTGGTATAAATGTATTACGAATGCAGCGTGAATCTGATGATGCAGCGTGAATTGAATCAGATGATGTCCGTTCATTGTTACGGCAATGGACTTCACTTTCAGAGGTAAAGTACGATTCATATTAATAGAATATATACTAATTTAGCTAAGCTAAATGTTGAATTGTAACATAATTGTATTTTGTTTGTTTTAGATTCCAAATGACTACTCTGTGTATATGCCGTCAACATTGCAGGATGATGATAATCAGTTATCAACTTTAGAGGCAAACAAAACTCGGGCTGTTACTATCTGCAGACACGAGTTCAACAACAGAGCTTTACCATACATCATGATTGACTTTACTATTGCTGCTGCCCTAATTAATAGATTTCGACCACCGCTCACAGACAGGTTTGATGCTGCCCAGATATTAGAAATCATCCAACAAAAAATGTTCCAAAATAATACTTTAAGTGAGTTTATTATACAAAACAATTATAATAGAAGAAGGGCACAGTTCTCAAACATAAATGGTAATAACAGCAATGTAACTGAGTTTCCCCAGCTAGATTTTCACTATTTGATTTTGATAGCTTGTGGTACCTACCTACCGACTCCGTCAGGCTCGATCTTATTACGGTGAGCATATTGGTTTTAATGGCCGATATAAGATAGAAGTGTGCAGGGAGGTATCAATCAATAATCTAATAGAACAATTGTCTCTCTCAAAGCTCTTGGCTTTTAAGAGCAAAAATTCAAAGTCGCCATATAAGAAGAAAAGAATATTTTGTTTATGTGTTGATTGATAACAATTCAAATGGGAGGGAGGCAATAAGTCAATATTATTGCAATTGTAAGGTAGGCAAACGAACTGTGGGATGCTGTTCCCACATTATGACCATTTTATGGTATTTAGGTTGGGCTCGGCATCAAAACAATATTGAACCCCCTGCACAGTTTCTTGATGAATTACTAATCGAATTTGATAATGAAATTGATGATGATGATAATTGATTATAGTGAAAAATAATAAAACTATTTATTAGTTTATTTGTGTTTAATTTTCTCTCCGTGAAAAAACATAACCTCCCTTTTAAAATGTCTGAATAACTTCTTTCTTACAAGTTCAATGTAAAAATGGATATCACAGAAATACTTTTGACATTATACTGCACAAATAAACATTGGAATATTCACTGTTAGGGACAAATTAATATTGAGCCAAAGTTACTATGGAGACCTGGCATTGTTCTTTCATCAAAATCGGTTGAGAGGTTTAAGCGGGAAAGTGTAACAGACAGACAGAGTTACTTTCGCATTTATAATATTAGTAAGGATTTGGTCATGTATTTACCTAACCTTTATTATCCTTCTGGGTCGGACAGGGTTTTCTTTACACATTGTTTATTTTTTAGTAAATTTCAATTACCCGTATATTCAAATCACAACTGACGCTAATTTGATGTAGGATGTCACTTAGCTTAACAATTAATTTACTTAACCGTACAATATATTTTACTCATAGGCTCATACATTCTTATCCATTTACTTTCGTGTTCCCAGTTCGCAGTAATTAATGTTTTGTGGTAACAAAGTATCCATTTAAACGTAACTGGTGGTTTTAATTTCTCTCGAAATGTTTTAGTATCTTGCGTTTTTGGAATGAGTGCTGTAAAGACTGATTAGCGTGTCCTGGTATTTATCGTTTAGCGAGTGAGAATTAAACGCTTTGTAACAAATTTAGAGCGTACCAGGCCGTAAATTTATTTATTTATTTACGTAAGAGATTTCCTTCATTCACATCTTGTTTGTAAGATTTATACAATATGTAAAGAAAACCCTGTCCGATCCGTGAAGGTATTGTTAGGTATCGATAACTAATTCTACTAATGCCTAAAAGCCGGGCTAAACCATAAAAAAATCCCCCTAAAAAAAAATATAATTTCGCAAAAAGAGGTAACTTAAAACATGTGCGGTACTGCCATACAGACGCGGGCGAAGAGGGGCAGGGCACGCGGCACGCGGCCGCGTCGCTATTCGCTCAGAATTATACCGCCAAAAATAATGTTGCCACTTTTTAAAAATTACCAAATTTTGGGGAAGTTGGAATTAGTTCGCGGAAAAAAAAGAATATTTCAAAATTCACTAGTATTGTTACTATGATGATTATGTAAAATTTCATATTTTATTTGGTCATGTGTTTACCTAACCTTTATTATTCTTACGGGTCGGACAGGGTTTTCTTAACATATTGTATATTTAATTATTCGTCGTCCAAACCAAATAAACTTTTATAAATTAACATAAAACATTTTATCTTGTCTCGTAGGCCGCGTAGTATTGGTTCGTAGCACTCGTAGCAGCGTAGCGTACTGTTAAATTGTGGAACTTAATTATGATACAACTGATACAAATTGTTAGTTTTAAAAGTTCATCATTGTGTGACGTAAATTTTTACATGCTTTTTATTAGCTTCACTTATATGTTTGCTTGCTTGCTTGTTTGTTTGTTTGTCCGTCTCTAACTCTTGGGACTACGAGTGAGAGACTCATTACTGTAAAATGTCATACCAATCAAATGTCACACCGTCAATACGTTCGTTCGTTCGTCTTTTTTTTTAAAAGAATATCGAACTAAATAGTTGAAAATAAATATAGTTTAAAAAACTTCATATAATAAAAAGTAAAAAAACTAAAACCCAACTACGACAAAAAACGACGCTGAAAAAGTATAAAAAAACAAGATTTTCAGAATACTGAACGGAACAAAGTTGCTAATGTAGTTGCAAGTAAATGGACAAAGTAGACTTTACCAAGATGCCTTCGTGGTAAATTGACAATAATGTCATACAATACTATTCTGAAGTATGCAATATTCACCAAGTAGAGATAAATTTTCATGTTTGGAAAGGCGTAGTCACACGTTCTGAAGGTGTTACGGTAGGTAGGTATATGTAACGTGTGACTACGTCTTTCCAAACATGAAAATTTATCTCTACTTGGTGAATATTGCATACTTCAGAATAGTATTGTATGACATTATTGTCGTCAATTTACAACGAAGGCATCTTGGTAGAGTCTACTTTGTCCATTTACTTGCAACTACATTAGCAACTTTGTTCCGTTCAGTATTCTGAAAATCTTGTTTTATACTTTTTCAGCGTCGTTTTTTGTGGTAGTTGGGTTTTAGTTTTTTTACTTTTTATTATTTGTACTATTTTGGTGTTAAAGTGTATATGTGGCGCATAATATTAACACAGTCTAAAAATCATACAGTCGTCCGACGAAGACGTCTAGACAGAGCAATCGTGCGGGGTGTGATGGACGAGACGCGGGTAAACGGCACCCGAGCTGCAAACAAAACGATGTTCGTAGCTCGGTATCTATCATTAAGGACTCACACGTGTTCGTTTTTTTATTTGTTTGTTTTATAATTTGATATGAGTGTCAATTTTGAGTATAATTGGGGTGCTTGTTACGAAAAAGCCCCTTTTTAAAATCCAAGATGGCGGACGCCAATTTAAATGTATATTAATATGATATGGGTCATATGGGTGGGTGATGGGTGAGTGATATGGGTTGTATTCCGAGGTGGATTGGGGTGCTGGTTACGAATATGCCATCTGAATAACTTAAATCTGTCTCGAGTTGTTCCCGTAGTAAAAATAGCAAATTAATTAAATATAATACAGCTATCGATGTTGATCTGCAATAATTTCATAAATATTGTTTATTTGTGACAACCCTGGCCGATGCGTTACTGTCTAGACGATGTTCTTGTATGTATTTTATACTGTGATATTAACAAAAGTTAAAATGACGTACTAAAGACTAGGTAGTTAACATACGACATCTCTTTTGACTTATGTATCGGCGCATAGTAATATGTAGAGATATCCTATATTACTATTTCGTAGCACGTGGATCGTAGCGCGTATAGCAATGGTTTCCCCGTATGAAGCTCCCAGTATTTTGTAGTAGCGACGCACATTTGCGTCGATGGCAGCGAATGGGTCATGAATTAGTGGATGAGGTCGTTAGTAAGTATAAATAAATTGGATGTTTCATATATTGAGAGGACCTGGGAAGATTTCTTAATCTATGTAATTCTGGTAAAGATCGACTGTCATGTGGATTTTTAATTAATTTATTATGATCCAAGGCAGTTATAAACAATCACTCTATGGTTTTGACTCTACTGAGAGCGACATAGGCCTATCCTTTAGCAAAAAATGACTTTCCTAGATCGATAACTGCTTTATCTAGAACACAACCTTGTAATTTATGTACAGTACAACCCCAAGAAAGAATCAGCGGGGGCATTTTACGCTGAATTTTCCCAGACCCCCTCAAGCCGTCAAATTCAGTGAGGCAAGGCTCGATTCTGATAAGTCCGTTAATATCTGCTTTTATGGATGCGTCGTCAAATTGTATGAGAACAGCGCTAGGCTGTTCTCCCTGTTCCAACTGATCGCGCAGAAGAGCAGGCCATTCGAAGGTCTTCACCACTCCCATCGCTCCGTTTACCAAATCCTGGTTTACATTCAAATTTCTACGAAGCATTACTCGGGATTATGTACAAGCATAAAGTACTCATGAAGCTTTTTCAAGTGATACCAAATACTACTTTTTGTCCGCTAGAGGGCGCAATACTAAATTTGGTGACAAGCTTTATAGCTCACTAGCAGCAGCCAGCGACTTCGTTCGCGTGGAATTAATTATGCTCCGCTCCTATTGATCGCAGCGTGATGTTATATAGCCTAAACCCTTCCTGGATTATTGGGCTATCCAACGCAAAAAGAATTTTTCAAATCGGACCAGTAGTTCCTGAGATTAGCGCGCACAAACAAACAAACTCTTCATCTTTTTAAATTAGTATAGATAACCAACAGAATATCAAGGCCCTTCTAATGGTACTGCAGTGGTCTTATTCTGATAAGTAGTAAAGAAGCTATGAACGAAAAGATGTGAATTATATGCAATCAGCCCATGAATACAGCTAAAGTCACAAGCAAATGCTAGTAATATATATATATATATATTCAAAATGTACAAGTAAAGCGCTTTCAAATGATACCAAACACGGCATATTTATCTTAACTTAATTTTTTTACTCTGTATGTTTTGTCCGCTAGAGGGCGCCACATTAGATTTTGTGAAACTCCATATAGCCTTTAACTAGCGGACAATTAAGACGCTTCTAATGATATGTCATTTGTCGAATTCTGATAAGTAGTTAAGAAGTTACGAGGGAACAGATGAACATACATACATACATACATACATACATAGCCTGTTAAAATCATAACCCTCCTTTTGCTTTGCCGTAGTCGGGTAAAAACGAATTATGTTATATAACATAACCTTTAATTGAACTGAAGAAAAACAGATAATTAGTGGTACTAAAATATCTGACTGTAAGCAATTAAGACGAGAAAAAATCTCAACTTTGTGGCAATTGGCGGTACTAATGACTTTATTTTATTTCTAGCATATGCTGGGTGGATATTACTGTGCAGTAAAAACATGTAAAAGAAAGAAAGAAAGAAAGATAAATTGTTTATTCCGCACAAACAGAACGCACATTGCAATAATAATACACTTAAATAATAATAAACACATAATAAAGAAAAGAACAGAGAAACATAACTTACTAAAAAGCCTCGTACTCAAAATAAAACCATGTTTTCCTGATGTCATAACCCGGGTCAAATACACACATGTATTTGATAGTGACAAGTGAATTAGACATTGGCAGTTTATAAAATTAAAACATCCGCCTGCCACATTGACGTATGTATTGCCGTCAATGATCTGTCACGCCATGATGCGCCTGCGACGCCGGCAGATGACAACAACAACAACAAATAAATATAAAAAAGACAGTAAGCAGTGTCGGGAACCAACTGTTTGTGTTGAAACAACAACGTCGCATCTGTGCAGGAACAGGTCGTTGGTCCGCAAAATGCTGTGACTTCTGACGAACCTGTTGATAACAGTGCTGATTTTCAGTAATTACCTTTTGAATGACGTAATGACGTCCCACTTTGTGAGACAATAAATTGAATTAAAGGAATAATTGATACAATACATATAAGTAAATAAATATGAAGAAAATCTGCATATAAGCGTGTATAGAAACAAGAATGTTCAGTTATTGTGTTCAGTGTGTGCGATAGTGGCCATTTGCATAATGGCATGGCGTCGGCAGACGATAAAAAAAAAGTAATGAAGTAGATAATTAACAAATTCTATAAGTGCCTAGAATTAGTGACTGGTGAGCGTAAGAGGCATGATCGCATGGATTAAATTCCCGAACCGGACAAATTGCTTACTGTGGCAAACTATGGCAATGAAAATGATGCTTTGAATTCGTATACAGTTCAAATTTTTGGTCATTTTCATAGGCAGTCTTAGCGGTGCCAGAAGGACTTTTTTATTTATTATTATTCGTTTATTTATGCATTTATTTCAGGCATCAAATCTGATATAAACATATACAATACTATATTAACATAAATACTTGAAAACTATAAATACATATAAATAACTACACCTCAGCGAAACATGACGCCGACACTTCGTGTACCTACATTACACGAAGCGTCGGCGTCGTATTTCTCTGACTGGTGTCACGTAGCTGGCCACGAAACCGGCGGTACATAACACCTTTTGGCCAGAACTCTTCTTTAAGGAAATTCTCGAGATGATGTGTCGGAACGCGCACCAGCCTTCAAATTCTTGTTGTGACGCGGCGCCAACCTCTCGACCCACAAAGTCCAGTTGGTATTGACGCGTTGACACTCCACGAACTCCTCAATCTTCGTAAAGTGATGCAGTCTGGACACATACAGCAGCGTTGCCGGTATTCTATAGGATGCATTTTGGTGAGTGTGCGAGGGAATTGCATGACATAATTCCTCCATCTCCGTTCCATAATCGGACGACCCGTCGTATGGTGAGTATCCACCCGTTTAAATTTTCACCACGTTTTAATTTTCCAGCCGTCTTCAATAAACTAGCGCGCTTTACCACTGTTTACCATCAGGCGGTGTTGCGGTCCAGCACTAGTTTATAAAAAAAATATGTATAACCACACCAGCGCAGCGCTGCGCCATTTACTTTTTTAAAATTCAAGCATTATATTGAGATAGAAGCCTCTTGGCCTCGTATAGGAGACTCTCTGTTTTTGTAACTTTTTTATATTTAATGTTATTATTTTTAATTGTGTTTAATTTTATTTAGTTTTACGCTCCTTCTGTACATATTGACTAGTATTTTTTTCTTTCTTTCTCATAAAACATTGCACAAGCAGTGTATACGAGTGTTTAAAAGATGATGCATGATGATGAAAATAATAGGTTCATGTGTGGTCAAAATTCATTAAGGATCAGGAAATCGTACCATTTTCACCAGGCCAGACGGTTTTTAACTATAACACAAAAAATCTTATCCAAATAGGATAAGCATTTGAGAAAATCGCGGACATACATACATAGAAGTAGAAATGGGTTGAATAGTAAGCTTACTTCTTTAAGGTTATTAAAAATATGTAGTTGCTATTTCTATGTCAACAAAAGAAAAGTCTCTGTATCATGGAACGATACTTAAAATACCCTTAAAATTTATATACAGTGTGATAAAATGAGTAACTAATTCAAGTATTTGAAGACTGTTAAGGTTCGAATTTTGAAAGATAACCAACCCCCTGTAACAGTCGAATGGAGGAACGAACAGTGGAAGTTTTTAAAAGAGTCCCGTTGGTACACTTTGGGTACGGACTAGGTGCGAATATTTTCTTTTAATACAAAAATTACTAGTTTTCCGCCCGTGGCTTCGCCCGCGTGGAATTTCGTATTTTGAAGACACTCAAATTGTAGTTCGACGGAAATACCGTCGCTGGCAAATTGTTCCAGTTCCTAGATGTTACGCTGTATAAAAGACGCTGCGAAACGCTTCGTTTGGAACGTTGTGGTGTCAACAACGTAAGGGTGGAAACTCGCCATACGGCGGGTCGTCCAATGATGGAATGGTGATGGGGAAATTAAATCATGCAATTCCCTCGCACACTCTCCAAAATGCATTCTATAGAACACCGACAGGCTGGCTAACCTTTGCTTGTGCTCTTGGAGACCCTTTTGAGCACTTTTTCCGCGGTATTCATTACAGCTGCTTAATAGAATATCAGATACTATGTTATTACCACAGATGAAAGAATGGCCGCAGGTCCACATAACATACCATTTTCTTTCAAGAAAAACATTAAAGAAATACCAACTCTTCCATTATTTTATTTTCTTCGAAATGTCCCTAAAATTGACATAAATATTATACATTATGGAATAAAGTCTCCACATTCCTACTTTGTAAACTCGAGGGGAGTCAACAACTTCAGCACGTGGAAAAATTAAATTCTAAGAGCTCTAACTTTTATTTTATAAAACAGCAAGAAGTTTTGTATTAAAAACAAAATAACTCGGGGAAGATTTCTTTTGGACTTCAAACTAACTTTGGAAAATAAACTTGTAGAAATGTGACAACATTTTTGGGAGCAATTTGTTGGAAGTTTTGCATCGTGCTTGTTACTGGAGGAGTTATCATTAAAATTCTATCCATTGATGCTAGAAATGCGAAAGTTTATGAAGATACATATGAATAACAGTATGTATGTTTGTTTGGATAGAATTTGGCTCATAGATGGTTTATAAGCAGATTTTTTTTTTATAAGTTATAAACTAGCGCTTGACCGCAATCCCGCCTGATGGTAAGCAGTGATGCGATCATTGATGGTAAAGCGCGTTAATTTGTCAAGAGCCTATTCACTCTAGCCTTGAAGACACTCAAATTGTAATGTGACGGAAACACCGTCGCCGGCAAATTGTTCCAGTCCCTCGATGTACGCGGTATAAAAGAGAAAGCGAAACGCTTCGTCCGGGTCGCAGTGGTGTCAACAACGTAAGGGTGGAAACTCGCCGTACGACGGGTCGTCCGATGGTGGAACGGAGATGGGGGAATTAAATCATACAATTCCCTTGCACACTCACCAGAATGCAACCTATAGAAGACCGAAAGGCTGGCTACTCTACGCCTGTGCTCCAGGCTTTGGAGAACGTTTCGAGTTAAGTCTGGGTCGCCAATCAGCCTCTTCGCACGCCTCTCCACTGAATCCAAAGTAGCCAGGTGACATTTCGCAGCACCAGCCCAAATGTGGCTGCAGTACTCCACACACGAGCGGACCTGTGCTTTGTACAACATTAGAAGCTGCCCCGGAGTGAAGTACCGCCGGACCTTTGCGATAACGCCAAGTTTTCTGGCAGCCACCTTAGCCTTGGACTCAATGAACCGCCCAAAGTTAAGGTTCGGGGAAATCTCAACTCCCAAAAGCTGAAGGTGGTAGATATAACAAGTAGGATAATTTTT